>CABHPQ010153044.1:1056-15526 GCA_902168405.1 Peromyscus aztecus | reverse complement strand
TAAGAGCCGGAGGTGGTAGGTAATTTCAAGGAAATCATGTTTTCCAGACACAGCAGCACAGTTGCACAAATGAACTTACAAAAATTGTGACAGCATGCACAAGACCCATATAAGCTCAAGCCAGAGAAAATTCATCATAGAAGCGGGGGATCTAGACACGTAATCCCATGAGTAGCCAAGGAGCTATTGACAATAGCTATTGGGAGAGGGAGTGTTAGTTTTCTTGAGTGGTATGACCCTAGGTAAATTGACCACACTCCCGAGCAGGCCCTACTCCCAAGAGTAGTTAGATAACACAGGGGACTCCATAGGTTTAAAAAAGAAGAAAACTTGAGAATTCATGGCTGGAGAGATGGCTCAGTGGTTAAGAGCACTGGTTGCTTTTCCACAGGATCTGGGTTCAATTTCCAGCACCCATATGGCAGCTCACAACTGTCTGTAACTCCAGTTGCAGGGGATCTGACATCCTCATGTAGACACACACGCAGGCAAAACACCAATGCACATAAAATAAACACGAAAAAGAAAACTTTTTTTTTTCCCTGTGGCAAGCGTTTATTTGTGCTTTGTATGCCAGTTTCTGGGGATGAGCAATGACCCAAACACCACACTCATCAGCTAAGGATCTAAACCCAGAGGCAAGAAGATAGCATTCTCCTTGGTACCACCAGCTCCCACAACTCTGATACATATCATGACCTGGCCATGATTCTTCCACTAGTTGGTTAGAGAGAAGTCAGACTTCATTTCAAATGACTAGCACTAAACAGTTAAGAAGCGATTAATCTCCATCTAAATATAAAACTTCCAAAACGGAGGGAGAGAGAAAGAAGATATGTCCTTCCTATCTAACGGAAAGGGAAAAGTAAAACGGAAAACAGCTAAGAAGCTATATAACTAGACATTTCATGAGCCTAGAAACTTTCTGAGAACTCGGGAATTTAGGTCAATTCATTTCTTCTGTTCTTTCTTCCAGGCCCAGTAGGTCTGTTAAGTTGCTATAATATAATGCTTTAACTTGTTATATAGCAAGCCAATTGTCCCCCAAGGACAAATCAAAATCCAACACAATGCCAAACACATTTAACTCTCAGAATTTAGTTTGGTGCTTGACTGTCCCTGAAAATGAGCATCAGCACTTGTTCCTGAGGTGCTAGCACTTGACTTATGTGCGCACCATCCACAAGCAGCTGCATCCATCAGGAGTCCAGAAGAAGCCTCCTGACCTGAGCCAGGTACTTGGGCTGCAGATAGTCGCCCAGCTCTTCCTTACTGGCCCACACATGACAGGCCTTCTCCCCAGCCCGTGGGAAGTCTCCTGTGAGTAGCAGAGCTTTGAAGAAGATATTGACCCCAATGACACTCTCTGTCTGAATTGCCTTGAGGAGTTTGAACTTGTAGTGGCCACAAGGTGCATTCCCAAGGAACCTGGCTTCCATGTTATTTTCTGAGAGGGTGGCCAGGATTCGCTCAGCTGCCACTCTACTTAAGGGAGCATCCAAAAATCCTGATTCCCAAGCTTCTGTCTGACTAAGAGGACAAGGTTCCTGTCTAGCTAACGATGCAAGGTGGTTCGGTCCTTTTTTTTTTTTTTTTTTTTTTTTTTTTTTTTTAAATCAGCTTCTGTTACTCGAGCTCCAGGTTTGAATTGTAGGAATGCCTGCTCCCACGTATCTTCTAAGTCTTGTGCCCTGCTCATCTTGGTCATCATCATAAAGGGCAGCTTTCTTCTTTACCAGTCGCTTAGCTCCAGAGCACGAAGCTCGTGGTCTGAATTCAGGCTTCTCTCTGTCCCCACCTTCTGCAGTAGTTCCACCGTCTCTTTCTGCAGTGGGGCGAGCGGCGGCTTGGTGATCAGCGGTGGTCCCTGCAGACACAAAGCGCCCAACAAGCGCCTTGGAGACGCGCTGCCTGAGGGCGCAGCCTCAAGGGACAGGCCTTGAAAACACAGGCTACCCGCCCAGAGACTGTGGAGATGCCGCCAGCCTCTAGCCACCCCCAACAGAGTACGCCCCAGGCACCTTCTTCCTGCCTTCCCACAGCAGAAGGAAACTTAAGCTGGATGGGTAGGGAGGTGAGAGTGGGGTGATGAATCTGGAAGGAGTTGGGATAAAAGTAAATGTGATCAAAATACAAAATTAAATTCTCAAAGAGTTAATACAAATATTAAAACAGCAACAAAACTAAAACCTCAGAAGAATTCCTCAACTAAGAATGAATGAATTGTTATACATCTATGAATAGAGTTCTGTTGTTCGAATTTTAAATGGTCTGTTAATAAAAAACCCAGAACCAGATATCAGGGTGAAAGCTGAAAGATCAGAGAAGCAGAACAGCCAGCCACTAGTTCTTACCTTTCCGAAATCCTCAGCCTAAAGAGAGTGAGTTCCTGTTTTCTCATGCCTTGTATACCTTTCTCTGCCCTGCCATATTACTTCTTAGGATTAAAGGCATGTGTGCTTTCCAAACAAAGGCATGAGATCCCAAGTGCTGGGATTAAAGGTGTGTGCCACCACTGCCTGACCTCTATGTCTAATCTAGTGGCTGGCTCTGTCCTCTGATCCTCAGGCGAGTTTATTAGGGTCCACAATATATCACTGCAGAGTTCTACTCAGTAATAAGATATACTATGATATTATGTGAGTGAAAGATCCCATTATCAAAATATTATATATGATTCCGTTTATTTAACATTGTAGAAAACATAGGGACAGGGAATGGATTGATTACAAAAAGGAAAGAAAAGACTTTTTATTCTTAATTGTTGTGAAAACTAAAAAAAAGTACTTCAAATTGATGAATTTTATTGACTGTAAGTTATATATTAATATAGTGGATTGAAAATATGTAGGGGAGAAATTAAAACATAGAGGTAAAGTAAGGAAAACTCTTCAGGAGTGTCAACTTGGCACAAGCTAGAGTCATCAAAGAGGAAGGAGCCTCAATAAAAAACAAACACCTTCATAAAATCAGGTTGAAGGCAAGTCTGTAAGGGGATTTTCTTAGTTAGTGATTGATGGGGGAGGGCCCATCCTGTTGTTGGAGGGAACACCTCTTGTTTAGTGAACAAATTTTGGGAAGCATCCACGGTCTCCGCATCAGTTCCTGCCTCCAGATTCCTGCCCTGCTTGATTTCCTGCCCTCAGTGGTTTTGATGATGAACTGTTATACGGAACAGTGAGTGAAAATTTCTACTTTTTCTGTCCAAGTTGGTTTTGATCATGGTGTTTCATCAGAGCAATAGTAACTGTAACTAAGCTTTTCTCATTAAAACTCTGGTTGCTCAGGTAATAATGCTAGCCATTAACAAAGTGGAGCTCATGAAGTTAAAAAGCTTCACAAAGCAAAAGCAACAGTTAATCAAGTAAAGACAAAGCAGTCTAAATGGTAGAAATATTTGCACTCATATACATCAGTCAGAAGATTAATATCAGAACATAGAAAGAACACTAAAAACTGAAGAACAAGAATTCAAACAACCCCATCGATAAATGGGATAATGAGATGAAATGAACAATGAATCAAACTACATTGATTTTTTAATCTCACCTCAGTTAGTGTGGCAGTCCTTAAAAAACAAAGAACAACAAATGCTGGCAAATATGTGAACAAAATGGACCACCTACGCATCTGTGGTGGGAATACCAACTAGTCTAGCTACCATGAAAATCAATACGGAGGCCCCAGAAACCAATGAAAAAATTAGTCTATCATAAGACCCAGAAGACCCCAAGTCAACGTATCACAAAAATATTGGCACATCAGTTTATCGCAGCACTATTCACAATAGCTAAACTGTTCATAATTCACAATTGCTAAGAGTGAATCTACATGTCCAAAACCAGAGGAATGGGTGGAGAAAATGGATGTATGCGCAATGGATTTTTTCAGTCATAAAGAAGAATGAAGTTTTGTCATTTGCAGGAAAAAGAGTACAACTGGAGATATTCATATTAAGAAAAATAAGCCAGTCTCAGAAAGACAAATAATGTTTTCTGTCATTTGTGTTTCTAATATTTTATACCACCAAGATTTTATACTCTTATACAGGGACTCAAGCAGCATGCACAGGTCTGCACAGATCTGCACAGGTCTGTACCAGGTCTTCTGTGAATGTATTATGGCTTCCAGTTTAGTGATTTTATGGGATTCCTGAGTGTGCAAATGAGTGGGTCCCTGATTCCTGTGCCTTTTCTTGGGTTATTTCTCTTCTGTTTGTCTTGTACAACTCCAATGTGTTAGTTTTTGTTTTATCTTATTTTATTATTAAAGAGATCTTATAGTGTGGCATAAAATATATGTATACATGGCATGAAAATAGAAACTAGACTGTCTAAGAGAACAAAGGGGACAATTGGAAGGTGGAGGGATGAGAATGGAGAGCATAGGAGTCTTTGGGGGTATTCTTATGGACAATATAACTTGTATAATACGTTCTTATATAACAGAGTACCACACATAGTGATAGATACAATGAAAATTGAAAAACTATTCAGGGAGAAGTTCAGAATATAAATACAATTTTGGGACTCAGGAGTATACGCATAGTATTCAAAGCTATGAATTGGGAGGTGTTACTAAGTAAGCAGTCAATTTATGTATCTATGGAAAATAAGCCAGAAAATGAGTCTGACAGCACCCCATTGTTTAGGAAACAGGGAAGTGAGAAGGGTGTGGCAGACAATATTCCCAAGTAATCAGTAGGGAGACCAGCTCCGTGTGATCTCATGGAGTCAAAGACACACAGAGGGCTGCTTCGAAGAGAAGTGAGGTTTCGGATGCTGACGATGCGGAAAAATGAGGGCTGGACACACACTGAATGCAGCAACTGTATTTGAAAGGCAATATTTTCTCTTGATAAAAACATTTGGCTGGGGTTGCTGAGAATTGAGTCGGAAGGGAATGGGTGCAGACTCGGAGTTAACTGACTACAGATAACTCTAAATTAGGCGTCTTGTTGTAAAGGGATAGCATACAATGGTGCGTAGGCTAGAGGGGAAGCAAGGAAATGAGAGAGTTTTCATTTTTTAAAGATAGAAGCAAAAACAAAGCAATGACTTTGTTTTAATGCTCACGAGAAAAGGAATCGTCAGAGGAAGAAACATTAATGGCAACAAAGAAGGGTATTTTTAGGAGTGGCGTCCTCGAGCAGGAAAATGTTGATGGCTCCTAGTCAACGCATTGAAGCACTGCCTTTAAATTATGGACAGTTTGTGCATGTAAACAGGGAAAAGGCAGAGGTGATCTCTCTCTCTTACACACACACACACACACACACACACACACACACACACACACACACAGGCACATAGACTAAGTTATAGTGGGAACTGACAGGTATTTTTTCTGTTTATGTCTGTTTTCTCAGAGATGTACCAAGCACCCACACACAGCTGTAGATGGCTAACGCAAAAAGAAACCAGTGGCATTTTTGGAGTCTTTTTTGTCTCACAGTGCTTTGGGCATTTTTTTTTTTTAAACATTACTGATCTTTTGATTATATATCAGAGTTTCTGATTTTGTTTTTATGGGTTTTCTGTGTGTGTCTATGTGTTTGTTTCAGCATCTGAATATATTTCTTGTGCTTTTTCTTTGAAACTCCCCCCCCCCATTTGTTTGTTTTTTCTTATTCTGGTTTGTTTGCTTTTATTTTTATCATCATCATCATGGTCATCATAATCATCATCACCACAACAATAATAATTATTATTTAGATGCCTGTTTGTCTTCTAATAAGAGAGAGAAAGAAAAGGTGTGGATTTGGATGGGTGGGGAGGTAGGGAGGAACTGGGAAGAATTGGGGGAAGCAAATATAAAAAATCACAATATATTGTATGAAAACAATGTATTTTCAATTAAAAAACCATTATCTTCTAAAAGTCAAGTTGAAAAGCTTGTCAGATGTTTGAGGCCAGAAGAGAAGAAATGAAGCACTTACATGTAGTAAGAATATGAATAAAGCAGGAAATATGGTTTGATTATTGAACAGCATAAAGAACTTATTTGAGGCTGGGCGGTGGTGACGCATGCCTTTAATCCCAGCACTCAGGAGGCAGAGCCAGGCGGACTTCTGTGAGTTCGAGGCCAGCCTGGGCTACCAAGTGAGTTCCAGGAAAGGCACAAAGCTACACAGAGAAACCCTGTCTGGGGACGGGGGGTGGGGGTGGGGTGGGGGTGGGGTTGGGTGGGTGGAGGAAAACATAGAGAGAGCTTACTTGACCATTCATGGCTATGTGTTTTTATCCAGTGTGCTTTTTCATTCAGCTGCAAGGATGTAAGTACATGGAGAGGTGAACTACCTCAGTGTGAGAGCTTTGTAAGAGAAAATGAGAAGAGAAATAAAGTCAAAGAAGTTGAAAACATGTGCAAATGACGACTGTAGTGATGGATGGGGGTTGCTGTGAAAGGGTGTGAGGGTGTAAGGAGAATGATAGACTCTGAGAATGTAGTAGTATTGATGGATGGTAGACTCCAGTAGGGTGAGGTAATTGCTAAAATCATGGTATTAGGGGGGTTTGAAAGATAAAAGGCAATACTTGTGGGTTAAATGGCAGACTAGAAGCTGCCTCTGTTTTCTATAAGAAAACAATGGACACTATTCCAGAAAGAAAAAGAGAGAAATTGTGTATTCATGATTTACAAGGATTGTCACGGGAAACCTAAAAAGTGAAGGGAAAAAAAAGTCTGCAAAGAAGTGCGTTGAGTAGATTGGCTGCTCCCCAGCTGGGGGAGGATAGGCAGAATACTAAGGTAAACTGGGTGGTCCTGGTGAAAAGAGACTGGCAATTCTATATCCAGCCCTTACAGCCCTCCAATCCAGTAGTGGAACTTGATAAGACCATGGTTCCTTTAGCAAATGGTGGTGGTGGTGGGGGGGGGGGGGAGTGGCACTTTTTATGACTTAGAGGGCAGAGGCTGGATCCCAGCTTGGTAAGGAAATTATTGTGTAAAATTGGGATACCCTGGGAGTCTGAGATTAGGGAACATCCACAAGTTCAGGATACTGAATTTAACTTTCCAGAACCACAGAGCAAGAGGACCTCCTGGAAAGAAGTTATTGAGAGCTGGTAATCCAGGTACTGACAAGCTGAAAGGAGCAAGCCACAGGAGGTTGGGCTCAGACAATGAAGTGCATGGGGAAAGAGCCTCTCCTTCAGTGGCCAGGGGCCTTTCTCATTAACATTAGGTCCAAAAGGAATTCCAGTTCCCCAAACTCCAAAATGCCATCCAAATATCCAGAAATGGGCTCATCCTATACTATAGGTGAATTTCTGGTGGTTAGACAAAAGCCAGCATTCTTTAGTAACTTGTGAAGCTGGTTCCCCTCTACCAAAAGGAGTCATTTCCCTTATCATTGGCGGAAGGGGCAAATGACTGTCTGTAGTGCCTATTAGCATACTAAAGTGTGTCCTGGCCTCCAGGCGCCCTCAGTATCATAAGTTCCCCGGTACACATTTCAAAGTCCATGCTAGCATCCTATCTCTTCTCACCTCATCTCCTCCCTTCCCCTAAACTAAACTCCTTCCAGCTCATGGGCTTCTTTCCTGCCTGTTATTCATTTTCCTTATAACCCTGCTATTTCAGTAATGCTCATTCTGTCTCCTTCTTTCTTCTCCCTCCTCCCTCTTTCCTTCTCTCTCCCCCTCCCCTCGCTCTCACTCTCTGCTCCTGCTTCTCTCATGGCCAGGTCCAGGATGCAGGCCATATTCATCTACTTCTTTCTCTCTCTGCTCTAAACTTTACCAGGTGCCTCTGGCTGTTCTCTCTCTTACATCTACAATAAAAACTGTGGTGATATTTTATTTGTGCTGAAATGTGATATTTTATTTGTATGTTAATAAATAGAGTTTGCCTGGAGATCAGAGGTCATAGTCAGCCATAAACAGAAGCCAGGCAGTGGTAGCACATACCCTTAATCTGATCACATGGGAGGCAGAGTCTCTGTGTGTTCAAAGACACAGCCACGCATGGTGACACACACCTTTAATCCCATTACCAACCATAGAGACCTGGAGGTCTGTATAGACAGGCAGTGATGAGGAAATGATGTGGCTGGGCTTAGAGCCAATGAGAAGGCAGAGCAGGAAGGCAATAAAGGCACAAGTTAGACAGGAAGAAGTTCTCTTGGGAAGCTAGGGTGTAGTGGTAAGCTAAGGTTAGTTGGTGGCTATTGCTCTGATCTCTACAGCTTGCTCCTCTGTATTTAGCTCTGTGTTTCTTATTTAATAAGACTGTTTAGGAATTCATCTACAAACGTAATCTGAGGTGAGCCCTGTGACTCTTGAGTAGTGCTAGCACAAGACTGTTGTTGAACACCAGCATGGGCCTGCTTCCTTCCCATCCTGTTGACATGTGAGTGATTAGTGTCAGCCTGCTGTGAAGTTAACATTGCCAGATGAACCTTCCACAGAAATACTTCAATTTTATTTTCAGTATTTAGTAATGAAAGCTATTACTGCATCAATGGTAATACATTTCTGGGTTAGTGTAAATTAAGGATGTTTCTAGTTGTGCATGGATGCTGGCAAATTCGTCAGTTCTGACAATTGTTTAAATATGTAATGTTAAGCTTAGGTTTTAAAAAAGCTGGTAATTTGGGTCTATGTCATTTGCTTAAAAAAAAGAAAATAAATGCAAATGTGTTTGGTGCATTCTTTCATGAGGAAAAAAAGAAAAGAAATTTGTTTACAAAAAACCTTGCCCTTCACCTTACCACAGAGTGGTAATATCATCATTTTATAAAATTAACCTGAAGCTTGATAGCCCCAAGCCTGAGGTCAGCAGGTAGATCAACTTCTGTAGCCACCTATCCTGCTCTTTATTGCCACAGAGCCCATGCAGTCTGTGAAAGTGAAGCCTAAGTTTCAATGGAGATCACAGAATGTTGGAGAGGTTATGACTGTGGGACATCTGCTGAGGAAAGATACAGGCAGGGAGTGGAGTTAGCTCAAGAAAGAAGCTCTGACTGTAGGCCACAGAACTGGAGAGGTAGGGTTACCCATGGCTTTTAAAGCCCACATGATGCTTCCAAGAGCACTGGGTGCAGGATATGCAGCTACTGGATTTAGTGTTTGCCTTGCTGGGTTTTATTCTCATTTGATCTAATCTTCCCTTGCTATTTCCTGTTTCTCCCATTTGGAATGAGAATGTTTACTGTGTCATTGTATATCGGAAATATGTAACTAGATTTTTTTTTTTAATCCTACAAAGGCTCAGTTTGTCTGGAGCGTCACAAAAGACTTGGACTTTTGAACACAGCTGAGACTGTGAACGACTATGAGGAGTTTTTGAAATGAACAATACATTTTGCATTATGAGATGAAAATGGGACTTTATGGGGCAAGGGTGGAATGTTATGATCAAAATGGTGTGCTTGGTTGACAAGGACCACAGTTGTGATGGTTAATCTTCACTAGGAAACTAAAGTGGGTCAGAATTCTGGGCTCAATTCAGGTTTATTAGCAGGTGAAATCAAATGCAGTGCACTCATGATACAGAACAAAGCTAAGATGCCACTGTTGATCCAGCTGTGATTCAGCTGCTGCTGCCTCTTCGTTCCCAAGGGAGAGATGGAGACCAAACTGCAAGGCACACTTCTCCTTTGCTCGCTAGCACCACACCACCCAAGAGAGATTGAGACCTGCAGGAGGCTGTGGGTGTACACAGCAGGTGACAACTAGTATTTAACAGGTCAGTCCACCTGATGGGGAGCCCCACTTGGCAAAGTTGTGGAGTCACTGACTGTAAATGACCGGTTGCTTCTGTCTGTAATTTCTCTCATGTGCCACTTCATTTCTTCCACAATAACAGCTATGGGATTTTCCCCATTGCTTATGTGTTTATCTATAAAAATATTCCATTTTTGGTCACACGTATATAGCTATGGATGGTCAGGAAGATGATTTTTGTTTAAGCTGTATAATTCTGATGATGAGAAATGATACTAGAATAGTTTTCATAACTGTTACAGGAAAATAATAGTATTTTCAGTCACAAAGACAGCTAATTTTAGACTTCAGAACATATTTGAAGCAAACTGGTTGCCCCTGGAGATGAATACCCAAGGGTGAATTCCTAGGTGTTGTTTGTTGCTGAATCAAGGTCAAACATGAGGCAACTTTGGCAGACATAACTCTCTACAATAATTGACTTTTTTCACATAGTCCCAGCCTCAGTTTATGTTACAGGCTCAAGGTTCAGCCAACTGTTTATATTCTGTCTAGAAATGCTCACCAACTTAGAGCTATATGCATGGCCAAGCATTATTCACTGGCTGGTTAGTGTGACCTACCTAGCCTGAAAGAAACTGTATGGCTTATCGTGTGTTATGAGAATGGATGGGAGCCTGAAAATGTAACATATAATTGTCCAAAGTTGGGCAGAGAGAGGAAGAAGAGGTGTGTGAGTGTGTGTGTGAGCATGAGAGGGCTGCTGTGTAGAGCTACGGAGAGAGCTGCTGTATAAAGAGCTAGCAGTGAGTATGTGAGAGAGTGAATGAATGAGAAAATGAATGAAGAGTGAATAAATGATGTAATAATATGTGAAGGAATATAGAGAGAATTGTGTATAGAAAAGGGATGTGGAGCTACATAAAAAAGAGATGTTAAAGAAAATGAAGCTGTATAGAAAAGAGATATAACTGTGCAAAAGAGGTATGTGGCTGTGTGGAGAATGCATGGAGAATGTAAAAATGTGGAATGTATCTATGTGGAGACAGAGATTTTCTGAGAAAGAGTTTTTTTTTAAGATAAAGAAAAAGAGAAAGTTAGCATCAGAAAGCATGTGTGTTTCCTTATTTACCTGTCAGATAGATAGAAGCTTATCTCTAAATAACCTCAGATAAAAAAGTTTCTCACAGCAGTTAGCATGGTAATCAATTCAGATCTGATGTCTGATTAAGGTCTCTGTCTTAATCAGTGTTCTGTTGTTGTGAAGAGACACCATGACCACATGACCACAACAACTTTTAAAAGGGGGAAACATTTAGTTGGGGCTTGTTACAGTTTTAGAGGTTTAGTCCATTATCCTCATGGCAGGGAGCATGGCAGAATGCAGAGAGACATGGTAGTTGAGAGTTCTACATCCAGGTCCACAGGCAGCAAGAAGAGAGATCCACTGGACCCAGTTTTGGCTTTTAAAACCTCAGAGCCCACCCCTAGTGACACCTCCCAAAAGTCCATACCTCCTAATCCTTTCAAATAATGTCGCTCCTTGGAAACAGCATTCATATCGATAAGTGTAGGGGTGAGGTACCTGCAACCACCCTCTACCCAGGGTTCCTTAAGAGAAATGCTTCTGGAAGAGAGGGAAAAAGATTTCTATAATAATTTCACACACATGGGCTAATGCTTTTCATTCTAAGCATTCTTTATTCATGTCCTTATTTCTTTTTCATCTTTATTCTTCTACCCATTACCAATTCCCAAGCATATATGTATATATCCATTCATTAACAACCTGTTAATAAAAACTACAAAGTAAACTCTCAGGCTTAAGTATTCTGATAAGAGTCACACTTGGCAAAGACTTGGTCAGCTTAGTTGGTAACTGACAACAGCTGCAGTTTGTAAAAAGTTCTGGCTCATCTCTTAAGGGGATAGTTACAAGGGTACAAGGGAAGAGACTCAACCAATGAGAGATTTAAGGAAAAGGCAAAGAATACGTGTACTATTGTATGTGATTTATAATATCCAGACATGGTTAATCAGTTAACAGCCCTTTTATCAGTTAATCGCCTGAATCTCAGGACCTAAATATAGTCTACTGAACCTAAAATCTTGCATTAAAAACTGGTGTAGAAATAAATACAGAGTGTTAATTGATTTTTGAATCAGAGTAGGGAGGCACTGGTGGAGGAAGCTTAGGGCAATATAGGTGCTATTGATCTCTAGAAGGACTAAGATATACCAAGGCCAGACACCTGCACTATCACTTCTACTTCGCTATAATTCTTCTGAAGGGTTTTGATCCAACAAGGCCAGGCACCTGCAATTCTGCTCTGTGAAAGTTCCACAAGGACACTTCATTTGGCTAATTTGCCCTGTCAGTAACTAAAGATAGAATACAGACTTCTAACAGTCACATGGAACAATAGATCTAGTTATGAAGCATATTTTAGTATATTTCTATTCATTGAAATTATAGTTAAATGGGGAATCATCTTCTGGACCATCCACAATTATGTGTGTCCATAAGATTGAGATATAGTCATGAGATTACATGTACACATTACATGGAAATGCATGGTAATGGGGAGATATCATAGGTGTTATTGCACAAGAAATTATAGATGGAAGCAACAATATTCAGAGTCAGTGCCCTATAAGCCTTGCCCGAAAGGTTAGCCCATCAGAGAATGATTCCTTTGGTGGGTTGACATCTGAATTATCAATTGCTATAAACTGTAATTGTATCCTGGCCTGCAATAGCTCGTGACAATGGCCTCTGACAGATGAGCCTATGGGGCATTCTTATTTAAATCACCAGAGCCTCAAATGGTTGTTAAGTAAGAAAATAAACTATGCTGCTCTGAATGTCCTGTCAAAGGGAAGGTCTGCGCATTGACTGAAAACAACCACGCAAATTGCGGCCACTCTAGCTGGAGGAACCACAGTGCAATGCCACGTCCACTCCAGGTGGCTTTTCTTACACTCCTCTTCACACTGTGATCTTTCTGTGCAGACTGCACTTTCAAAGGATGCTTTGTTCAAATGCAGGAGGAATTTCTGTGCTGTACTTCTTTTGCTTTAAAGTGTTCTAAATTAATTAAATGTTACTACAAATTCATTAGAAAATGTGTCTGCAACTTTAATATTTGTGTTTCCTAATGTATACTTAAATGGCTTGAAAGCTAAACAATGATAGGCAGTTAACTATTATCTCTAAATGAAACATGGCATATTCAGGAAAGAAGAGTTGGTTAATGTTGGACAGAAAAATGATAGGACTTGGTAGAAATTCTCACCATGGAGTTACATGTTAGATGCTAACTTTCTAAATATAATGCTATTTCTTTTCTTCTTTCTTTTTTCTTTCCTCCTTTCTTTCCTTTCTCTTTCTCTCTCTTTCTCTTTTCTGATCTTTGAGACAAGGTTTCTCTGTGCAGCCCTGGCTGTCCTGGAAGTAGCTCTATATCCCATGCTGGCTTAGAACTCAGAGATCCACCTGCCTCTGCCTCTGAGTGATGGAATTGTAAGAGTGCTCTATACACCTGTCTTTTCATGCCATTTTTAAATCTCTGTAGTGAAAATAGGCATTAGGAAGATGGCAGAATTAAGTTGCTATTGCTGTTAATGAGATGAGACATGAAACATAGTATATTCATAAAATTGTATTTATTGGAGAAAGGAAATTTGGCTTATTTGTATTTGAGAGAAAGAGACAGATCTTAAACAGTCTACTGTATTTTTCTATACTTATGTATGCATGTGTTTGTATGTTTGCTTTTAAATGAGTGAATAATATCAAATTCCAAATCTCTCTTTCTCTCTCTCTCTCTCTCTCTCTCTCTCTCTCTCTCTCTCTCTCTGTGTGTGTGTGTGTGTCTGTGTTTCTCTGTCTCTCTCTCTCTCTTTATAATGAGAATAGTAATCTCACTCATGAGAGCTCTCACCACTCAGACCAGAGCAGATATCTAGGGTATTTATTGCATTTTGTAAGTGTTTTAGGCCTGATATAATACATATAAAGCTATTTTTGAATTCATAATGGTCAAGCATTAGAATCTAACACTACATAGAAAGAATCATTGTGAAAGATGAAAGACAAAGATCTTCAATATATAGTTAAATAGAAGTAGTAGTGAAGGAAAAAATGAAAAGAAAGAGGCTATCAACTTGGGAATGAGGGGGCATGAGAGAGGTTTGAAGAAGGGGAGCTGGGAGAGGCTGGAGAGAGGAAAAGGAGAGGTGAGTGGTGTAATTCTATTTCAGTTCAAAGCATTTTTTTAAAAAAGAAAGAAAAAGAAGAGAGGAAAGTTACTAAAGAAGACAAATCTTCCAGAAATGCTGAAGACTTTGCTCCTTTAATAAATTTGCAATTACATTAACCAGGTCCTCATCTTCTCAGTTTGGAGTTTCTCTAGAAAGAATAATGGAGTGGACAGTAAGACAGAGACAGCCACACTTTTGGGGACACTTCTGAAAAAAGTCACTTTCTATCAATTTCACAGAAAGACTAAGAGTAGATCTGGTGTTTAGCACGATCATAAGTGACGTTGTTCAATTTCCTATCACATCTCCTTTCCTGAGGTCATCTATCTCAGTGGAAGGCTGGAGGGAAGGGGCAGGTTAAGAGCACTTGCTGCTCTTGCAGAGGAGCCGTTGTTTTGTTCCCAGCATGCCCATCAGATGGCTCACACCTCCAGGGATTCTGATGACCTTTCCTGGCCTTCACAGATATATTGGTACACACAGTGTACACAGATAAGCACACACACACACACACACACACACACACACACACACACACA
>CABHPQ010153043.1:23365-34684 GCA_902168405.1 Peromyscus aztecus | reverse complement strand
TTTTTTTTTTGTAAGCAGAGTTCTTAACCAGGCACTTCTATTTTAAGACATTTTTTCTTTAGTTTCTTATATCTCAAGACAATTATCCTTTAAAAATTCACTAACACCAACACATTATTACTCAGGAGCCAACTCAGTACAGCCCAGCAATTGTAGCCATCACTTAGGAGATAAACTATACTTCATGGATCTCATATTAGGATGCAACATAGGATTATGGAATTAATTGTAATCATTCTTCAACTTGAGGTTGAAGAATACCATCCTCTAAGAATGGGAAGTAAATAAGAGAGAACAAGTATAGAGTCAAGCCATGTTTGTTAGATCAGCCTCCTCCTCATTTTTTTTAGGTTTTTCATGATAAGGGTCGCTGTGTAGCTCTGGCTGTGCTAAAACTCACTCTGTAGACCAGACTGGTTTTGAACTCAGAAATCTGCCTGCCTCTGCCTTCCAAGAGCTGGCATTAAAGCTGTGTGCCACCACCACCTGGCCAAGGGTCCACTTTCTAATAGAAAGATATCTTGATGCAGCCCTAAGCTGTGTCTAAGTGTGGGTGCATTCCCAATGCTGTGTGTGCTGCACCCTGTGAAACATCACCATGGTGAATGATGCTGGATTGATAGTGGAAACTGAGAATAAGAATATACCTTTCACATTGGTTAGGCCCCTGGTCACTTCACTTGTCCCTTCTTTGATGTAGAGTACTGCTCTTAAATATGCTCCAGGAACTCACAGGCCATTTCAGGGGCTTTGAGAAGGTGGCGTAATGACAGTAGGACGTTATTTGCTTGGCTACACTCATCCTCCTCCTACAAGTGTACAGTGTGGTTCTCCATAGTCTGCACACAAGATGTCTCAACAGATTGAACACAGAAAGTAGACATCCCATCTGTCTTCTAAGAATCCAGGCAGCAAGGAGATTTTATATGTAAAAGCTCAAAGCCACAAACTATCATAAAGTATTAATCGTGTGATGACATGTAGATGTTTTATTTTAAAATTATTTAATAAATATTTAAATGCATTTTCACTCAGAATCTAACAATGTAAATATTGAACTTACATGAACTAAAATTCTTTGAATTTGTGTTCACATAAATGCCCCACATGTTGCATGAATTATTACTTGGTGAACCTGGCAGTCCTACCTACTCATCCTCAGATGTGCCTGAGTGCCTGCCTTTTAGGATGTGGGTGGAGAAACAAGCTCCTCTTGCTTTCTCTATTGGCAGCCAGCTCAGCATGCTTTAATGACTGAGGACAGCTTGGGTTCTACTTGCTCTTCTGTCTTGTGGCTGCTGTGTATGTTTCTCTCCTGGAAGGAGTTGAGGACTACCTGAAGGGTATCTCCTGAGAGGATGTGGGGCCTCTAGAGTTCCATGCAGCAGTGTCCACAACTGATCTTCATTCATATATGCCAAAGACAGTGTAGTTGTGTCTATTGTCACTCATAGCATAGTTGTGTATCTCTTCAATGTTAAGAACTTGGCATTTGCCAAGCAAAGACTAAAGGGCTGGTTCTCAAGAGGCTGCACTGGCATTATCTTTCATCCATCCATCTATTTTCCCCTTCCCTCAGTTTCCCTTCTTTTCTTCTTCTTGCTTTCCTTTCTTTCTTTCCCCTTCCCCCCACCCCCTTTCCTCATCTGTTCCACAGCTATTCATTGTACTGCACAGTATGTGACTGTTGTGTTAAGTACTGGCTCTCAAATTTAAAAAGTGATGTTCTTGCCATAAGGGAACTTAATATCCCAGAATTCTTTGGGGTTGAGTTATTCTAATTAAGTTTGTAATAGAATGAAGCATATAATTAGAAGGTAAATGTGTTACTTTGCACATAGGGGATTATTATTTCCTGTGTATTCAATTTCTCAGCATCTACATGTGGAGAAGCATAGAGTGCTATGAAATTCTGGACCTGACAGGGCCAGACCTGGGCAGGAGAGGAAATCCAGAGAGAGAAAGAGAGAAAGAGAAAGAGAGAGAGAGAGGGAGAGAGAGAGAGAGAGAGAGAGAGAGAGAGAGAGAGAGAGAGATGATTTGCTTACTATGTATGCAGTTTGGAAACCCACAGGTCAAGAGCTATGGCATGCATGTGTGGCTTATTCTCCTTATTACTTTTGAGTTTATAAAATTAGTTTTGATTGTGAATTCATTAACAACATTTTAAAACACTAACATTTTATAACATTTTATGCTGAAAGCAGAAGGCCCCACCTATTTATACACTACATACATGTTTAAAGTTCTCTCCCACTCTGTAGAGTTGATCTGTAGTATATGGAATGAGAGCTGTTCTGTATTATAGGAAACAAAAATGAGGTGTATGACTGGATTCCACATAAGTGTTCTTTAAGGAATAAGAGTAACCACTGCTATTTCCTGGACTATACCAAGGCCTTAGATGTGTTGATACATCACATTTCTTAAAATAAACCTACCAGGTACGTAGCATAATTATATCCACTATAACTATATCTTTCAGACATAAGGCAATGCTAAGAAATGTCAAGCCCAAAGGCATACAACAGTTTCAGGGCAGAGTCTACATTTGTAAGCGTATGTTCAGCACACATATTCCTTGTGTTAGATAAGATAAAGAGTATTGGGCCTGAGGGTTGTGTTCTATTTTCTTAGGCTTTGTTTTAAAGAATTAAAAGTGGAAAAGAACAATTTACAACTCTCCACACTCTCTACTTTTGTCTTTAGTACCCTGACTTTATCAACTTGATAAAGTAGATGGCTGTCTGGGCATCTGATTTGCCCATCTGAATGGCTTCCTGGAAGGCCTCAAATGGTTTGCTCTAGCTATTCTCAGGTGGATAAGTATGAAAACTGGAAAAAGTTACAAAGGCAGAACAGCAAAACATTATAAGGAAAATTGCCATAATTCAATATCTGAGGATATTAAATTGAACATTTGAAGGGCTGTCATGCGAAGAAGGAATTAGTTCTTCTCTGGGGAGATGAATTAAAGGATCCAATAAAGAGAAATTACAGATGTGAGTTGCAGAGCTCAATATTAGAGAGTTTTATTGTTTGATGGTTGTTAATGATTTTTGTTAGATTTTTTCCTTCAGAATATTGGGGTTCTCTAGCACTAGATGGCCAATTGAAAGGCTTGTTGTGAAGGTAGGTTTTAGCTCCTAATTTTGTCCTTTAACACTCCTGTTCTTACACAACACCACCATTCTACAAGTCCAGAAACCTGAGTAGCAATCTAGCCTAGACACTTACAGTATGTGTTAATAGGGAAAGTGACTTTTAAGAGGGTTAATTAGGGATGATAACCAAAGCCACAACATTGGGTTGGAAGGGACCAAGGGATGCTGTTGCACATGATGTTCTCATGTAATTTTGGGGAATTGGCATAGCATCCAGTTCGAGTGCCTTATTAGAACAGAGAAGTGGACCAGATACAGGCAAGATTGGCAGCATCTGGTTGGCTTTTGAAGACTGCCCTTCAAATCCTAACATTGGCATTGTATGTACAGTTTCCATTTTGAGCAGTTCTAATCACATTAGAACTCAATGTCTGGCTACACAAATGCCCGTGACTATGTATTTTCTGTTTAAATAAAAAGTCAGGCTTCACAGCTAAGACTAAACATCTCTCACTCCTTCAACCTCAGTGGCCATAGAGGTTCTACCAGAACGGGACTGACTGTATTGTCACAGATGAAGGGTGTGAACAGGGAACAGGGATTTAAGAACATTTATGTGTTCTGTTAACTATTTTAATCCTGATTCGTACTTGTGTAATAACAAGTGACACATTTGGAAAGCATAACAAAAATAGAATAAAGGAGCTCACCCAGAGATCTATAGCATGAAGGTAACCTTGGAACCCATTTTGACTATTTCTTTTATCTTGTAAGTGCTTTGGAGTGGGGTTATGCCGTTGCTGCCAGTCCAGCTGGTTTTGAAATCCCAAGTGGCAAAGACTATGTGAGAATCAGCTGCAATTGTGAATCACAGCTCAGCTTCCTTAATCTTGTAATTTGGGATATCTCAAGGAGAGGAATAATATAGCTGAAATGTCAGTGTTCTTATGAGTGTTCATCTGTGTTCGAGGGTCCTGTGCTTCAGTGGGGCACAGGAGAGGCTAATTCTTGGGCCCCCATCCAGATGGCACAGGCCCAAAGCCTCCTGTTTGGGATTTTGCTTCACCATCCTGGTTTTCTTAGTTACTGTATTTGCAGTGTGTGATGGGGACATCACAGCTCTCCTTCGTCTTTGTCATCTCACACCTATGAGATGCCAGGAAAAATAAGACATGCAAGCAATAAAGGTCAAATCATTGACTGTGTGAAATAAAGATGAGTCAGTAAGGTTGCTAAGTAGTTTGTTCATGACTCACAAAAGAACACTTTAGCTTTTTGCTTTAATTTACCATCAAAATCCAATCAAGGTAAGGTTTGGGGCTGTTTGAGCATGAAGAATCCAAACACCAGATTCAAATGCCGGTTCTGCCGCTTGCTAGCTCTGTGGTTTGATTGAGTTTATCAGTCTCTGCAGAGCTTTATTTTCTTTTGTATAAAATGGAGATGGCATTTGTGGCTGCTACCTTAGGATACTTGTGACAGGTGAATGAGTTATTGTATGAGTTACTATTTAGAACTAATTTAAGAGAGTAACCGGTACAAAGCAAGTTCCTTACTGCTATTTGCTGCTAGTATTGTTGTACCCTGAAGTATTTATTTTTTAATTTGGTGAAACCATAAAATACTATGAAGAAATATAAATTATTATTTATTTGCTCTTCAGAGTGGCCAACTCGCCCTGTATATGAAATCAGTGCACGAAATCATAAAGGACTTACCAATTTGATTACATAAACATTAAAAGTCCACTTTGTGTAAGTCAGTAAGACAAAGTATAAATATTTATAATATTACAAAATAAATTAAAAACAATAAATAGCTGTAACCTATCTGACACATGTAGAGTTATTAGACTTGGAACTAACTTTATATGATAGTAAAACTCATGTGTTAGATTTGTTATTTTATAGTTGTTATTAGCCTCTACTCAAACTGATACATGTACACTACTTGTGATAGTGCATAGGTGTGTGTATATATGTGTGTATTTCTTACCTATGTATTCCAAGAACTAGTTAAGTCAGGTTGCAGTGATGCAAAGGGTACACCAGCACATAATAAACAGAGGGCCATAGCTGAGGTATAGTGCAGCTATGTTTGAGCATGGGATGTGGCAAGCCAAAGTGACTGCGCAATCCACTGACCAAAGCAGTTATGTATTCCTCCTATATAAAGGATGACAAAGAGTTTCTGTACTTGGAACAGAAGAAAAATTTCTCTTGTAAGTCTCCAAAGAAAGGTATAATCTGGTAAACCTAGTTGCAAATCCTGTAATTACAGCCCATCAGGAGGATTATAAAATCAAGACCAGCCTGGGCTACAGAGCAAGTTCAGGGCCAGCTTGGGCTATGTAGTAAGACTTTGTCTGAAAATAAAAAGTAAAAAGGAAGAGATCTGGAAATATGCAGCTTCACGGTAGAGCAGTTTCCCAGTATATGCAAGGCCCTAGGTTCAGTCCCCAACACCATCTCCTACCAAACAAGGGAAGAGTCTGTCTAATGAGGAACATTTTGATGCCACTTTGTCTATAAAGCTAAGCACGATGCATTTCATTCTCTTGGTCTGGGTTGTTAGCATCACACCAAAGCAGGCTGCCAGGAAGTGAGTCCTTGGAGTGAAGACAGGTGCTGTGGTGTTCATCCTGTGCCTTCTTGTCCTCAACCACTGTCTTTGTTCTTCTCTGCCCTATATGTTGGATGAGGACCTAGACTTTGCAACTTCATATCCCAGACTGTGTCAGTTGTCTTCAGCTGGGATTGGCTAACAAGAGGGGACCCCTGGGAGCCTGCAGGGTGGGTGGAAGGGAGAAACAAGGGTGCTTCTCTTTGGGTGGCTGTTTGCAGAGCAGTTTCTCATGGGCATCTTTCTTTGGGTTCCAACTTCTGTCAACTGACCAGGGATCCTGACTTCAACTCCATCCTGTCATAGAGCAGCTTGTTTTCCATGTTTGTGAATCTTTGGCATATCTCACTATTTCCTGTAGCTTCTAGACCTCTCCAACACCTATGCCATACACTTTCAAAATGGTTCTGTTTCATTCCCCTGATCTGTAGACGAATTTCTAAACAGTCTTATTAAATAAGAAACACAGAGCCAAATACAGAGTTTAAAGCCAAAGAGACCAGAGCAAGAGCCACCAGCAGTAGCTTAGCTTACCACCAACAGTAGTTCCCCTGAGAGAGAGTTTCTTCCTGTCTGACTTGTCTTTTTAATTGCCTTTTTGTTCTGCCTTCTCATTGGCTCTAAACTCAACCACATGACTTCCTTGTCACTACCTGTCTATACAGACCTCCAGGTCGCTTGGCTGTGCTCCTTGACCACACAGAGACTCTGCCTGCCATGTGATTGGATTAAGGGCATGGGCTACCACTGCCTGACTTCTGTTTGTGGCTCCCTATGACCTCTGATCTCCAGGCAAACTTTCTTTATTAACATACAAATAAAATCACATTTCAGCACAAATAAAATCACCATACTGATCCATCTGGATTCTTGATGGCAATGTATCATCTTATAATTTAACACAATGAAATGAAGGTGCCGCTTGAAGGATGGCATGACTTCAGATGGCAGTGCAGGATCCAATACTTTAAAGTTGCAGTTTCTGTTGTATTTGGGGGCATTCTTTCTTCCCAGAGGATTGCATAGGAATTGAAACTGAGCCTGGCTATAGGCTTGGAGTCTCAGGCCTTCAATTTTCAGCATCCATGCGGGCAATTTCCAGGCTGGTTGCTTGAATGTCCTCTTGCGTTGAGCAGCAGATGTAAATCTGTGCTGTCATGGAGAATTACCATTTAGATTGAAGAAACCTAATTCATTTGTTTCAGTAATTTATTTCCAAGAATCTTGTGACCTGACAAATTTGACATAATTGGAACATTTTGGTTTTCTTGTTCATGAAAATTGCTCCCATCTCTGAATTAATAAACAGAGAACATATAAATAATACTTCAAAAGATCTAGCTGTGCCACTTCCCTATTCCCACCTGTGCCTGATCAGCCTCCCCAGAGTGCTGCTCAGAGTCTCTAGCCATTGCTCTGTCCTTCCCTATCTGACAAAGCCTTGAGCTCAATTTTTTTTGTTTTGTTTTTATTTTCTGATTCTAAACCCTTCACAAATATAGTTTCTCAAATTTGCCATATTTTTATAAGCTGTAATGATTTATTAGCAAATGGAAGCAGTTCTGCTCCAGGCACATTTGCTTGTATGTTACTGATTATTTTTTCCTGGACTGATGGCAAGATCTTTCATCAAATGGTTTCATCCTTTATATAAATAGTCTGAGGTGGTATTTATTTTTCTTTAGTTAGAAATGGATAATCTCATGAATGTAATATGCATGATACAGACAGACACAAGTACATATACAGCACTTACATGGAACTATTAGCCAACACTGCTAATTCCTGAAGAACATGCAACTTTAAATAAATACCTTATCTGTGTATAAATGACCAGATATTCTTCATGATTTAATTACCAGTTCACTGGGTTTAGGAACCCATCTTTGAAAGCATGATGGTGAGAACCTCATCCACAGTCACTTTGTCTTTTGGATTATTATCTTAGGTAGCACAGGTTATTTTCTGACGTTAATATTATGCAGATTATAGCTAAGCCAAAATAGATAAACCTTGGGCTTTTAAATGATGTGAAATGTTAAAAATGTATCTCTAAGTAGGCTGGAGAGATGGTCCAGTGGTTAAGAGCACTTACTACTCTTACAAAGTATAAGTTCAGTTTCTAGCACCCACATGATGTTTCACAAACATCCGTTACAGAGGATCTGATGCCATCTTCTGTCCTCTTTCGCATAAGTGGTTCACCTAATTTTATGCAAGCACACATATATACATAAAAATTAATTAATTTATCAAAAAGAATGACAATATATCTACTAGCTAAATACTTAAAATTTGTATATCTGGATTTGAGGCTCATTATATCTCTGTTGTGTAACCTTCGAACCTCCTAAGTAGAAGTTTTGCATAACTCCATGACAGTATCTTTAGCACCTAATGTCTAGAGCTGTGTTTTCAGAGTGGCAGTCACTAGTTCTGTGTGTCTATTGAACACACAGAGTATGGTTAGTTGAATCAAGATGTGCTATAAATATACACTGGGCTTGGAAAACTGAGTATCAAAAAGAATGTAAATGTTTCACCAATAATTCCTATATTGATTATACATTAAATGATATATTTTAGAAATACAACATTACTAATTTTAACTCAAGTTAATATACTTACCTGAAAATCTAAAATTACATATCCTAATCACATCTTTATTTAACAGTTACAGTTTAGGTAGTAATATGAGATAATACTGAAAAGCACAGAGTGCATCACCAGGCAGACACAAAAAGCTTCATTTCTCCTACTGTTTACAGCATTAACATTGACAGCAGGTAAGAACAATTGCTATTACAGTAAACTCAGAAGTCTGAGAAAGACTCCACGCCCAGGAGGGAAGTAGGAGAGAAAGAATGGACTCTAGGCTATGCAGAAGTGCACACAGAGGAATGTGAAGGCAAGAAGGGTGAATTAAAGACTTGCTTACAGAGGAAAGTGTAGGCCACTTCCAGCTTTGGTCCACTGAAATGCAGACTGAAGGGATGGTGGGAACACAAGATTCCATTGCTTTCTTTATAAAACACTCCAATTATTGCCGATTTGAGATATCAGTATAGTCCAATGCATACAGCATGTACCTATTTCTGGCAGTTGGCAGCTCCGTTAGCGTCACTTATCTGAGAACCGCTGTTTCCGTGTGAGAAGATGCCCTTGGAGGGTACGAAGGCTTACGAATAACAGTGCACTGCTATAATAATTCTGTTTGTATATATTTTAAAAAGCTAACGAGCTGCAAAAAGGTTGGAGCCTCTTCCTAGCTGGGCAGCATTTTAGTTTGTCTCATTGTGCTTTTCAAAACACTATCAGGGTTTTTTTTTTTTTTTTTTTTTTTTGTTTTTTTGTTTGTTTGTTTTAATTTTTAAATATAGTAAATGTAAAATTTTATTTTGTAACAAAAACGAGCTACAAAAGCCAACAAGATCCAGAATCAAATAATAAGCAAGCAAGCAAGCAAGCTTCAGAGCTCAGGCAAGCAGTGGCAACAGCAATACCCACAAACAGACAAGCAGAGAGAAGTGGGGGACATGTAGGAAGAGAGCTTAGATGAAAACATTTTCTGTGAAAGGAGATGGGTCTCGTTCGTGCTGATGTGCTCGGGTGAACCCTGTGACTCAAATGCCTCCATGTAAGACTTTAAAATAGAAAGTGGTAATTTCATAAATGTTGCTTTGACCTTTTGTTTCACTGTTTTGGGCCTATTAGCATTTTGTTTTGTAAACGTTTTTTTTTTTTTTACATAAACTGGTAGAAATGGGGAAATGAACACAGATAGTGGATTATTGGAAAGGAAAGATGTACTGTAGGAAAGAAGGACCCCAAACTCTTGACTCTGCCTCCTTTGGTTCCATCCCTATCTCCACTACAGGCTAAATTGTGTCTCCAAAATTCATATGCTGAGTCCCTAGTCCCCAGTGCCTCAGAATGTAGCAGGATTTGTTACAGAGGTGGGGATAGTTGAAATACAGCTACAGAATGAGTGTGGATACAGACTCTGAAATTAGAAAGGAGACCATTGGAGGGGCAAACATGTTGAGAAAGGTGAAGAGGACAAAGAGAGGAAGTCGTGGGGAGAAGGTGGGAGGGTACAAGGTGGGTGGGGATCAGGAAGATCAGGGAGAAGGGTAAGGGAGATAATCAACAAAACCAAATTTTATTTGAAAATAATGCAATGAAACCCAATATTATGTATGAGAGTAAAAAATATTTAAAGAGAAAACAAATATGGCCACTAGGGTGGACCCTGATATGTATTTTAGACATATGCCTTTAAATTAAAGTACCTATAGAAATCGTAAACCTAGTAAGGGACCATGTGGTAGATTTTAAGAGAAGGGGTAGAACTCATGGGGTATGAGCAGGGACAGGGGAATAATGGAGCATAAAAAGTTAAGTGGGGTGAGAGATGAGAGAGTAGGGTAGAAGAGGGAATATGGGAAAAAATAACTCGTACTCAAAATATTTGAAAATCCTATGTTTAGCATGACCTACTACTGTAGAAGCTTCTTCAAGTATACACATATGCATATATAAAAGAAGTTTATCTGAGATTATCCTATATCAGAGGACGGCAGGAGACAAAAATGCCTTTCCCAGATACCATAGGCTATCCAATAAAACCCCAGTGCCAAGTATGATTTACCTCTTTCAAAACTGTTTGTCAATGATATCCATAGATTCCCTGCCCCTTGGATATTGCAGACTGTAGCCATTGTTCTTGGTTATCCTCTAGGACTTGATGGTAAGATGCTGAATCCTGAAGATACTACATATTTGATTCATAAAACATGAAAAAAGCAAGCTGATACTGACCTGGGGGCTTCATGCCTGCATGATACCGGGGGAGGAAAAAAACAATATTACTCAGTGGCGAACCCCACTAACTACCATAAAACTGGCCCAGCGAGGTGTGCCCACTAGTGCAAGAGTGGCACAAATGTTAGGGTGTAACCAACCACTTTCTAAGTTGAGTTAAAGTCATCTCCACAAAATGGAACCTATGCTTGGCATTGTTAACTGGATCAAAAATCAGGACCTTTAATGAGGTCATAGACCCATAGGGGAGAAACTTCCACTCTTATTCTGCTAAATTGGCCTGGCAATGAGCTCCCTGCTAAGTTCTTGTCTTTATATGTATACATTATTGTGTCTGTTAACCCTCAACAGAAAAGGTTCTTTTTACAGTAAATGGCAATTAATACAGAGATGCTCAACAAGTCAAGATACAGAGAATAAGACCATGGAGTGCTCAGCTCTAAATAAGGCATCTATATCACATTCCCTCTCCATTAAGGCTCAGGAATCTTCTCAGAACAAGGGGCAGAAAGGTTGTAAGAGACAGAAGTGGTGAATCTTTGTAGCAAAACTGTTTTCTGGGCATGATAGCACCACTTGTACACATGAACTCTCAGTGGTTATGACTACCCATGTAAGACCTGCTCAAGATCAAGCTAGCCAAAATCCCAGCGTCAATGGCAGAGAACCTTACAAAGTCCCATTCCCTGCCTGAAGAGCTGTTGATAACTGAGGAATACTGTGGAAAGGAGAGTCAGTTTCCTTTCAGGGGTGCAGCCACTGAGAGGCT
>CABHPQ010153043.1:6796-17290 GCA_902168405.1 Peromyscus aztecus | reverse complement strand
TTTATTTATTTATTTATTTATTTATTTATTTATTTATTTATTTATTTGAGACAGGGTTTCTCTGTGTAGCTTTGTGCCTTTCCTGGAACTCACTTGGTAGCCCAGGCTGGCCTCGAACTCACAGAGATCCACCTGGCTCTGCCTCCCGAGTTCCTCCCTCTCTTATAGTTAGCCCAATGTTGTCTCAGCAGTTCAGAGTCTTAACATCACCTCACTGGTTAGGAGTGCTTGTCTCCTGCCTTGCGTCTGCTAGTTTCACAATGTTAGAGACCAGTCGGTCCCTCTCCCGTCTCTGCCCTGCCAGTAGGTGATCAAGTTTATGCATGAACTCGGGGTTCCATCTTGATGCTATCATATTATTATAATTGATGTCACCCCAATTTAAGATCTGCTTTAAAATTAATTACTTTAATTAGGAAAAGAAACCACAGAGCAATTAGCGCAACCTTACTCATCAAGCAGTTGACTGGCACAGCCTGACAATCCATAATGACTTTCTCTTTGAACAACAGGGCTTCTTGGAAAGGACTGAAAACATTTCCACATTCTTCTGCTTAAGAGGATTAAACAGGCGAGCTGTTCTCTTCTGCCCAGAGAGATTGCTCCATGCGTGTCTTTATGATTTCCTTCACTTCTCTCTCTATATCCACCTTTCCCTCCATGAGATGACCCTCCCTCCCTCCTTTCTTTTCTCACCTCAGCATCATCCACCTTACTCACCTCTCTTATTTTCTACTGGCTTCTTACCACAAAGCCTACCTCTTGGGGGGAACTTTCTGTCTTAGCTTGAACAGATAAAACAAAATTCTAATTTGTTGTTTAATCCAGAAGGTGTGGATTAAAACAACAAATATTTATTTCTCGTGCATCTGGGATAAGGCCCTGGTAGATTCTAAGTCTGGTGTGGAGGCTTTTCCTGGTTTGCATGTGGCTGCTTCCTTGCTCTGTCCTTACATGGCATAGGGTAGAAGCTCTACTGTCCCGTTCCAATAGGGAGCTGATTTTGCTGTGGAATCTCCACCAGCAGGACTTCATCTAAACCTAGTTTTCTCTCCCCACCTCCTAACGTCACAGAACTGAGGATTAGGTTTCAACTTGGAATTTTGGAGGGATACACACATCCAGTGCTTAGTGTCTCCCTTTATCTTAGTCAGAAGGAAATCTACTCTTCCTTTTTGTGGTCCGCATGCCAGTCACACAACTCTGTAGGTTTGTCTTTCTATTTCTTTATGCATAATTAGTTAAAAAATAATATTCTCTCTCTTTTTAACTGCCCCTGCCACCCATTTCCAATACTGAGGATTGAACCTACAGCGTGATGCATGCTATATAGATGTTCAACCTCTGAAATATTTACCTATTTCTCTTGGCTTTTTATTTGAAACAGGGGCTTACTAAGTTGTCTAGGTCAGCCTTGAACTCACTGTGCAGACCAGGCATGCCTTGGATCTGTGATCCTCCTGTCTTATGCACAAGAAGAGCTGCAACCCCAGGCCTCTGCTTCCAGGCATGGCAGATTCTCATAAAGAGGATATGCTATAGAGATGTGTGGCTGGGATTGAGGTGGACACAGTCATGTCATACTACTGATAGCACTTCGAAGGTGTTAGATAATGCTCTCCGAATTCTGTGCCAGTTAGCTTGTGGTATAAAAACCCATCCTAAAACTTGGGGTCTTAAAACAATGAACGTTTTTCATTTCTCAATTCCACAGGTCAACTGAGGAATTCTCGTGGTCTGAGGTGCTTCTGTTAGGGAAGGCTGCTGTGGGATGGCCACATTGACTGGACCAGTGGTTGATTTGTATCAGCTAGAGCAGGGAAGTGACTTTGCTGTAAGTGTTGCATCACCCAGCAGACTATCTTAAGTTTGTCTGGATGGGGAGTTAGATTCTCAAGTTAAAGAAAACATTCTTTGGAGTAAGGCCTTTTCAAATCTTATTTTTCCTGTCACTTCCTACATGCTCCAAATGCAGCAAATCACAGGGCAAAAATTCAAATTGAAAGGATATAGAAATTAATAGTCTTCACCTCTTCAAGGGAGGAGCTTCACATTTTCATGGTCACATAGAAAAGCACTATGCATACAGGACAAGAAGAATTTTTGTAGTCATTTTTATTTTGTATTCACAAGATTCTGGCTAACAGAATTCTAGGTGAAACAAAGATATCTTTGGTTACACCCTTTGTCTTATTGTCCTTGTGCTTCAAACAGACTCACAGTAACTTAGGCAGGGCTGTGTTACATTCCCCTAGCCAACATTCTGTATTGCAGGTACCACAGGTGTCCCAGTGCTGACCTGAGTAATCCATAAGCTCAATACCACAGAGCAGGAAATTGCTAAGAGCATGGACATGGGTTTCCAGATTGAGCTCTACTTCCTATTTACCAACGCCCATATGCCTTTGCTTCCTCATCTGTGAACTGGGTGTGATGGTACCTAGCTTCCTGGTTGTCTGTGTGGTTTAAGTGAAACAAATCATATTTTAAATTTCAGTAAGTATAATTGTTAAAACTGGAGACCCTCATTTGTTAGCAAAATATACTGGACTCCATGAGATTCTATATGACACAATCTGGAACCTAACTGGGCGTGTGAGCCTATTGTCAGTGAAAGCTGACTGAGCTCATTGCCTAGATCTCTGGCTCATCATTCCATTGGGGAAAGAGTGTGAACTCTGTAGAAGCCAGTATCTTATTCTCTAACCTAAAAATTAGATTTACATCTTTGTTCTTCATCAATATTCACTTCACCTCATGTAATCTGGTATCTGACATGGTGTGAACGGGTGTGGGGAGATCCCCACTGCCTGAAATTTAGTGTATTTATCTCATGGAAACATCCTATTCTCCTAGACATTTTTATATGTGGATTGTCATGAACATAATTTCTCCCTAAGCTGTACCGCTTAATTTATAATAATAATAATAATAATAATAATAATAAAAATAGCTTATACAGAGTTCTGATGAATAAAAATAAATACAAGAAAATGTTACACAGCTAAGGCCTGTGAGTTTCACCTAAGGAGCTGCATTAGATCACAGCTCAAGTTAATGATTAAAGAAGACAATTGAGTCCCTAGGAGCCAGGTTGGCTCAAATTCCTTTCATCTTAATGCTGAACGATGCTGTCATAGGTTTTGGTGTGCATCATTAGCTGAAACAAAGCCTTAAAATTACTTCAGATTAGATCATATGTTTTGATAATAGTTTTAAGATGAAAACTCCCAGAAAGCAATCTAAAGTTTACAAGGACAAGCTGAGTTACACATTCATTAGGTTAGGGTCAAAAATACAAAGCAGCCCAATTGTTGCTAGCTGATGTGAATGTATGTGGGTTCTTGGGATAATTTGTTTTCCATTTGTAATATGTAAAACATTTAATTAATCAAAGGGAGATAAGAAAGATATTTTTATGTGTGTTCATTGTAATCATTCACTTGAAAATGTAATGTAACCACATTGTGATTCCTGTATTGCCTGAAATATTTTGTTGGGGTATATAAGCTGTAGAAGGAAAGAGAAGAATGGGATAATAAAGAAGGAAACCTTCAAGAGAGTGTGTGAGTGTCTTTTCCATAACCCCTGCAGGTAGAAAAGTCTTAGTATGTATTGACGCCTTGGATTCCTTTCAAGCCTTGAGCTGTCTGGAGGATCTTAAAGCAGAGTTTAGCATACAAGTACAGCTACAGTAATACCTACTACAGCTGTGTTTCTTTGCAGAATTGCAGGTGAGTTAAGAAGTTGTAGCATAAAAGGTTGTGCCTGTTTGTGCATCTTGATTCAGCCTATCTTTTTTTTTCTTATAGAGTGATTACACATTTGAGAGTAAGTACATGGTATTATATAACACAGCGTGAGGATATCATAGTTCATCCATTTCCCTGCCAGTGTCACGATTTTTTTTTCTTCTTCACAACTGATTAAAGCTCATTGTGCAGGTCCTTCTACACTACCACTAGTCATTTATTTGTTAAAGTATACAGAAACTGACTTTGTTGCCTACTGTGAGTAGTGACAAGAAATTTTAGAAATATCTCAGGCTAATTGATCTTAACATGTATGCTGTCAGGCATGGTATGTCTTCTTGACAGATTCAGCCTATCTTTCTCTCCTTGTCTGCTGTCTCAGTCTCCCCATCTTTCTTGTATCACATCCCTTTCTGCTGCTTTTCCATACTGAGTGTAACCTCTCTTCAAGGGGTGTTCATGGTTTGGGTATTCTATTCTTAATCTGTATCTCCTTCCCATCTCATCTGGTGACCTGCACTCAGGAAACAGAAGTCTTCTGAGCTAATGCTTCTATTTCTTGTCTCTTTGTCTTTCATTCCTTTACTCAGTAAATATGTGAGCACTGATTGTTTACTAACACAAAGCTGTCTAGCTAACCAAATTTCTAACAGAATCAAGACACAGTAATTGAGGAAACCACTGCATTGATAATATTGTATTGGCACAGGAAAGAATAGAGAATGAAGGACTGTATGGAGATGGGGACAAGGTGCTTCTCCTTTACCCACAGTACTCTTTTTCATCCCCTCTGCTTCCAAGTCACTCCTATGCTTGCACATAAAGGCTCTGATTCATTCCGTGCAGAAATCCTTCCTTGATTGCTAGCCAAGGCTGGGTGAGGTACTCCCTCAGGTATTGCCCTATGCCTGGTGTGAACCCAACAGTCAGAGATGGGCTTTACACTTGCTGTGTTTTGGGATCCTTGCCCAAGCTATGCATTCTTGAGATCAAGACTGGTTTGTATTCATCTGTAATTGTACTTCTGCCTTATGGGTTCTGGTACCCAACAGGCATCTAACAATAACAGAAGTAAAAGCTATGCAAAGCTCACATCTGTGCTTCTGTTAGTATTTACATTATGGGAGCCAAACCATGCCAGGAATTACAGAAAATGTTTTCCTATAGATCAGTCATGTTTTTTTAAAGGTTAAGTTTTGTCCAATAACTTTTTGCATAATTTCTAAAGCATATATACATTTTAGAGCATTTGGAAAATACTAAAATTGTGAGAACAATGGGAAATCCTGTAATTCACTCCTGTTGTTTAAAGCTTTTGGTAATATATTTGCTTCACAGGCTTTAGATCCAAAGATCGATTTGTCTGTCTGTCTGTCTGTTATCTATCTAGCTCATCATCCATCTATATACTTACCATCTATCACCTATCTTTTCTATATCTTTATAATTTTCTTACAGTTATAACTTTTCCCTACAATGAAATACAAATGAATGCCTTCCCCTGTTTTAGAAGATTACTGATATGTGTTTGCTAAGTCCAGGACCTGAGGCACCATCACTCAGCATTTCGTAAAATGAAGTGCTTAGCTTGAGGCCTGCCTGTTGACCACACAGATGGTAGGACTGTGCAATCACGTTACATACAGTGAAGCCAGACTGTGTTTTCTGCTTCCAGGAATGGGTTTCATTCTGTTTCCCCAGAAGCAAGGTCAAAAGGGGCAATTTTTCTTATGCTTGCCTTCTGAGAACAGATACTGTTTTCATTCATCACGACTCCAAAAATGTAATTCTCTAGAATGCCAGCCTTAGGTTAGGATGGAGAAAAGAGGCTATGGGTATTCTGGGGTGCTCTCCAGCCTGGGTTAGCCTTATCTATGGTCAGCTCTTTCAAACTAGCTTTCCAAACAGAGAAAGCTGTCCTTCAGGTAGAGCTTTTCACACCATTCTCATTGGCCTGTAATTCCCAACTTTCTTGCCATGTTTTCTTGAAAATAATGCTAATTATATTTTTTTTGAAAATTTAGGATGCAGGTGTTTTTTATTTCTTTCTTACCATGAGTTAAATAGAAATGTCAGCAATCCCCATTTTAGATATTTAGTTTGTCTCCATACATAAATTAAAATAAGCATTCTTGTAAAGATGTCTTTGATTAATTTCTGAATTTATTCATAGGGGTAAAACTGCTGGGACAATGAATGTAGACATTTTTAAGCATTTTGAGTGATGCTTCCAAATCTTAACCTAGAAAGACAGATTCAAATTATGCACTCACATCAATGTCCATTTATTTATTTTTAAGTTTTTATACACAGTGACTGTGAATTCCCCTGAGACTTGTACATTGAGACACAGGAAAGCCTAGGATACCCTTGGAACTACTGCAGTCTCAGGTTTACTCTGTTATTTACTGAACATTGGAGGCCATCAGATATTGTTGACACAAGTCTGAAGATTAAATGTAGTAGATGACAATGTTTGGCATGTAGTTTGTGCATCTCCTTCTCTTAGGAAACCAATTCCAGCCAGGTGGGTGAATTAAGATATAGGTAATGGATTGTGATGCATCAAAAAAAAATGTATTTGCATGCACATTTTAAAACTGAAAATATATGTTCTACACTAAGCTTGGGCTCACAATGGGGCACAGAAATAGGGACTGAGATGGTGTAGTACTTTATCAGAGCAAAGGAGGGGTCTCCAGACAGTTGTGAAGGGCTGGAGGTGGCTGAGTCATTCAGTATCTGCCTGTCTCCACTGACCTAGCAGAAGTTAAAGCCATGTCTCAGGAGGAAAAACGGCACTGTATTATCCTCCAGGAGACAGTATCAGGACAGAGGGGATTGGAGCCTGATAGAGGGTTAGATCTTTTTCCTTCCAAGCTCTCACTCAGTGTACCCATTCTACTCAGTTGGTCTTATTAAATTGTTTCATTGTCACCTTTATGGTAAAAGAACAGTGGAAGAGGTGAGAAACCTCAGTTACTCTGGGAAGAGCTGGGATCTAAAGCTTCTCTAAATCTCTCACCCCCTTATCTGAATCTGGTTCATGCCAAATTATTCACATACAGATGTTAGTGATGCAGATGTATGCATCCCAGTTATTTGAACTTCACCTGGAAGGGATTATAATATAGGGAACATAGCATGGGGCAGGAATACAGGAGCAGGTGAATATCAAGACCCTGCATGGGATATGGACTGGCAAACAGATAAGGATAGCAGACTCAATGGGCCTTCATGACTTACCCTAAGAGAGAAAGATGGTACCTGGCCAAAGCAAGACATGTAATTATTAGCTCCTCTTGCCTGTGGAAGTTGTTCAAACTGGCCATTTTTATTAAGACAATGACTACTTGGGAATACATTTTTGTCCATATCTGACAAATGGGAGCAATCTTTGACCTCATCAAAATGATCTATAAATATCCACTGTATCTGAAAGCTGCCTGTTGATCTTGGTGGCAGCCTGCCTGGAAGTTCTACTTCAGAATTACAAGGATTCTCTGGGTCCAGGTCTGAGTCTGTGGCACGGGAAGTCCACCAAGTGCATTTGCCAGTCATCAGTCTTCCAAGATGCTCTAAAATAAACCAAAACAATACATTCTGCATCTCACTTTTGAAGCTTCGGCCTGTATTTACATATTAAGGCCCTCTGTATAGCGAGACAGTTGTGTAGCTTGATCTGCTTAAGGGGTCGCCTGGCAGTAGGATCAGAATACATCCCTGGTGCATTAGCAGGATTTTTGGAGCCCACTACCTATGATGGGACACCTTGTGCAGCCTTGAGGCAGGGGGAGGGGCTTGGACCTGCCTCTACTGAATGTACCTCCCCATGGGAGGTCTTACCTTCTTGTAGGAGGGAATGGGGGCTGGGTTGGGAGGGAGAGGTTGGAGGGGTGAGAGGAGGGAAGAGGGGGATCTTTGATTGGTATGTAAAATAAATAAAATTTTTTCTTAATAAAAAAAAAATCCGCTTGGGATGAATGGTACTAGATGGTTCATTTACAGTGAGCTGTCAAGAGCAGCAGATGCTATTGGTTTGTGTGAGTGGCATTAGAGGAGAAAAGATAAAAGGATGAAAGGACTCATCAAATAAAAAACGTAGTAACACATTCACCAAGAAGATTAATCCATTCATGGAAAAGCTGTTTTTTTTTTCCTACTGATAAGATAAAATGCCTGCCAGAAGAAAGCTAAGCGGGGAAAGTTTGTTTTGGCTCGCAGTTCAAGTTGTCAATCAAAGTGGAGAAGTCAAGGTTGCAGGGACATGAAGCAGCCGACCAAACATGGAATGCACAATCAGGAACAGAGAAGAATGAAGGTACACTGTGCTGCTGTTCAGCCTCCTTTCTCCACTCAGTCTGGGATCCGAGCCAGAAAAGGGTTCCACTCCAGTTAAGATGGAGCTTCCCACATCAATGAACTTAATCAAGATCTTCCCCCATGGGCACATCCAGAGCTATTTCCAAAGTGATTATGGATTTTGACAGCTTGACAGTTAGGCATCCCACTAGGTGATAAGATTTGAAAGGCTTGCTTCTTTGAGTTCACCCGGATGTTACATGAATGAGATTTCAATATTCTCAATTTTCTGACTAATCAGATGTTAGTTATTTTAAGTTATGGTTTTAACAGAAATGCATGAATTTTGATAAAAAGAACCAATACTTTAAATAACAAGTTTGTCTAAACCAAAGACAAAGAAGTAGTACTTTGTTATTTCATCCCATGAGGTGTGAAGTGAGTGCATTTGGTGACTCTGAGCCACCATCTCTGGAGAATACCGTCTGGGGAGATGCTTTGCTCCAGAGATATAGTTAAGCCCTTAAGTTTTCTCTTTTGATTTCTATCATCTATCCTCTGATCTTAGCAATGACCTGTTTGTGCACTTTGATTTCCACATGGACGTGGAATCAGGGTTGCTGAACTTGGTTCTTTGTTGTGATTTGCTGTGCATGGGACTTGCAAGGTGTTAACTTGCAAAGGTTCTGAATGACGTCACTTTTCTGATAGGATCACCCTTTATCATTTCTATTCTGTATTCTTGACTTCCAATGGCTTGGGAATAGGATGTAGCATCTTTCTTCATTCTGTTTCTTTCTTTCTTTTTTTTTTTTTTTTTTAAAAAAGCTTTGGCTAGTCTGTATTTTTTACCTTTTGACATATATTTTAGAGTGAACTTATTCAATTCTTTACAAGAATATGGTGGTATTATTGTTCTGATTGCCCTGAATTATCAAAAAAGAGAAATCAACATTTGAACAATGTTGATGAAACCTTTGTGTAAACTGTGATGTTAGTTCTGAAGGCATCACAAGAGGAAGCATCATCTGCCCCGAACTGGAGGGTAGGAACATCACATCAAATTCTCTTTAGTGATAAGCATCTACTATCAACCTCAGAATTTATAGTCCTGCAAAGTGTCTCAGCTGGCAGGTATTAGAATGCTCAGACTTGCTTATTGTGCACAATGTTTTCTGGCTTGGTGGATTGTGCTGCCTTCTTTTTAGATCATTTCTATGCTATGACATAACAATGGTGCTTTTATTCTTAACTTTTTTGTATATATTGTGGGATAATTCTATACATGTTTACATTATATAATGATTAAATTTGGGGTAATTAACATTTCCTTCCCTTTAAGCCTTTGTCATTTATATGTGTTGGGAATGTTTGGACATTTCTAATTATTTAGAAGTATGTGATTACTTATTCATTTACTCACAGGGCTACAGAACACTGGAATTAGTTCTTCCTAGCTATTATATTTGGGGCACCTTATCCAGCCTTTCTTCATCCCCCCCCCCCTTGCTAGTCAGTATGACTACTGTCCTCCTCTCTAACCTTTAGAAGTGTATTGAGCTGTTTTGACTCCTTTTCCTCAGAGTTGGCAGGTACAGTGTACAGTCTTAAACTATGACCATGAGGATCAAGTTCTATTCCAGAGTTTGCTGTGGATTTGGTGATTAAGAGAAATTAGTAAAGAATGCTGAAGCCAGTGATAATGGAGGTCACTTATTAAGGGCGGTACTGTTCACAAAACCTGGAGGGAGCGGAGGGGATTGTTGGGGATACCCGGAAGGAAGAAATGTGAATCTTCAGGTGTTGTTACTGGCTGGGAATGAGCCAGGAGAACCAATCACATCTCCCTCCTTCCTTCACTCTCTTGCATGCCCCTTCCAATTGTTGACTCGGTCAGAAAGTGTTAGTCCAGGGAAGGATTCAGTCCTTGGAACTTGGCTTCCTGGTGAAAAAGATAGGTATCTGGAGGGGGAAGTGGAGATAACATGCCACAGAAGTACCTGCTAGCATCTACATAGGATGTGAACAGCCAGTGGAAGTTCCTTCCAGGATTACCACAGACAAGGGCTGTAGGGGCCGACACCAAGAGTCTACAGAATATAGTTTGTTGTCTCAAGAATACTGGCAAGTTTTGTGTTACAGCTTCTGTTTGTTTGATTTGTTGTCCTTTCTAAAATCCAAGCTAAATGTAGGAATATGGACTTCTAATTCTAGAAATCCATATAAGGGCCTGGAGGGATGACTCCATGGTTAAAAGCAGAAGCTACTCATGCAAAGGACCCAAGTTCAGTTCTTAGCACCTCTGTCAGACAGCTCACGACCACCAACAACTCTAGCTCTAGGGCATCCAACACCCTATTTTGGACTCAGTGGATACCTACACTCACACACTCACACACACACACACACACACACACACACACACACACACACACACACA
>CABHPQ010153041.1:23733-39823 GCA_902168405.1 Peromyscus aztecus | reverse complement strand
AGAGCTTCATAACCTTCATAACTAAGCCTTGATAGAAAGGATGAGAAATTTGCCAGGTGACGAAGAGGGAAGGTGAAGATGAGGTCCTTGGGCCATTCATGGGCTAGATGAGATTTGACTCTCACTACACACGGAACACCAGGTAGATTATCTTGCATCAGAGGAAGGAGCAGGAACTAGGTCACAGTGGTCTCGAAAATGATATTAAGCTGCAGAAGCATTTTGGTAAGAGAGACCCTACTGGTATAATTCTGAAATTGTTTGGGAAAATGAAATAAAATTGAGAAAGGAAACTTTCCTGGTAGAAGCTTATTTAAAAAAAATAGTTATCTGTATTTCCTAGATTGTACTGTTTGAATAATGATCTTACTTGTAGATTAAACATAATCAGTTTTTTATTCATTTTGTAGATTGAAGGCAACATATTTGAATGAAATGTAGCATTTTAAATGTAAAATCTGATTTCAGTCCTTCTGAAGAGACAGCAGGTCTTTTTATCCTGCTCCCCTGGGGAGGGCTTTAACATGTTGCTTACATTATGACTAGTAATTTTTGTAGTTAGTACAGTTGTAGATCTCTATTTTATTTTTTTGAGCGTAAATCGCAAGTGTACAAAATCATGGAAGACTTCTATTTTAGAACAGAGGGGAAAAGATCTCATGTTAACCTTTTGGTTTATTTGAGACCTACAAGGAATAGAATAACTCTCCATATAACTACACATTTTCTTATTGGGTACAGTAATGAGGCAAGATTTTTATGGGGTGAAAAGTCATGGGTATTTCCTCTCTGTTTAGAAACGTCCATAAAACAGCTAACCACTCAGTCCACGAGCAGGTTTAATGTCAACAAGACGCAGGTATTATTGTGCTTGGTTTTGAGACTGCTATTGTTCTCATGGGCTTGCCTGTGTAACAAGCGACCCAACAGGGAAACGGATAATTATAATACAGTGTCGCAAGCCGTGGAGGAGTCTGTGGAAGGGTCAGCTAATATAGTTTTGGGTTTAGATCTTTCCATCTCCCAAGAAATAAGGACATAATTGAATGGTGTTTAACAGGAAGGTAAATAAAGTAACTTGCGATGTTAATTATGACCTTCTGTTTAAGCTTCATTGAGTTTCATGGTAAACTCTGAACAGCCCAACAAGATAAAGCATGTATTATGAGAGATTACAACCATAGCAAGAGGATCTTATTGTACATGTAAATCTGAGAATGATCTTTGGATACAATTAAAGGCGTTTAGATCACAAAAGCCCTTTAGAGAGCAGGACTTTGAACAGTGTGGCTGTAAATGGAAATGGAAATGGAAGGAAAGGGTGCCTTTCCACAGATAGAGGGGTACAAGGTCAGGGAGGTTGTAGCTAACATAAAATTATGCATATTTAATATTTTTCTTGTAGTTTAAATTTTACTTGTTTGTCTATGACTAAGAAATAGTATTGGGCTGGGTGCGGTGGAATGTTGCACGAATCCTAATTGGTCTTATAATAAAAACCCAGAGCCAGATATTGGGGTAAATGCTGAAATATCAGAGAGACAAAGGAACAAGTCACTAGAGAAACTTCTCACCACTACTGAATCCTCAGACTGAAAGGGAGGTGAGATCCTGTCTCCACAAATCGTCAGACTGAATTCCTCTGAGTCCTCAGCGGAAAAGGCGCTGAACTCCTCTCTCCTTCTGCCTTATATTCCTGTCTCCGCCCAGCTATATCACTTCCTGTCTCATTCTTCCCAGTGCTGGGATTAAAGGCGAGTGACTCCCAAGTACTGGGATTAAAGGTGTGTGCCACCACTGCCTGGCTCTGTTTCTCTTTTAAACTGGATTAATCTCATGTAGTCCAGGGTGCCTTTGAACTCACAGAGATCCAGATGGATCTCTGCCTCCCTCCTGAGCTCTAGGATTAAAGGTGTGTGCCACCACTGCCTGGCCTCTATGTTTAATCTAGTGGCTGGCTCTGTTCTCTGATCTTCAGGCAAATTTTATTTGTTAATGAGTACAAACAAAATATCACCACAGTGGCACATGCCTTTAATCCCCAGCACTCCGGAGGCAGAGGCAAGTGTATCTCTCTGAGTTTGAAGCCAGCCAGGAGTATATAGTGAGTTCTAGGATGGCCAGTGCAACATAGAGAGTCTTTGTCTCAAAACAACAATAACACCACCACCAAAATCTGATCAAATAAAAAAGTAGTATTGTTACTCCTAGCTTTCTTTAATTGAGGCCTACAATAAATTCCCTTTTTAAGATTTATTTTTAATTATGTGTATGTCTATGTGTTGGTGTGCAGGTATGTGCACATAGGTCAGGTGCCAGCAGACTCCAGAGACAGTGAGGACTCCTGAAGGTGGAGTTACAAGCAGTTATCATTATCAAATGTGGGTGCTAAGAATCAAACTTGGGTCCTTCACAAAATCTCTTTTAACTGCTAAGCCATCTCTCCAGCCTCATAAAGAAAAAATTGATTTCCACACTAAATTGAGTAAAATCCCTGAACAGGTTTCTCATCCTGAATAAGGATGACGGCTGCTTGTTTAAAGGTCTAAAGAGGCTTCACAGTGTGTGCAAAAGCCAGCTAGGCTTGGATTCAATACTGATCATGGGACCAAAGGAAAATTGGAGGTAATTGTCCGTAGTGCAAACCAGAAGACATGAGCCTAATCTGGAGGTGACATCTCTCTTGCTTTTCAAACCAGCTGTGTTAAGTAAGGCTCCTTACCCACTGAAAAGGGCATGAAAGCGTCTCTCTTGACAAACTTCCCCTCGGAACTGAGGAAATGAGCAGGATTAAAAGTGTCTGGTGTTTCCCACTGCGTCTGATCCTGAAGTACTGACGTCAGCAAGGTAATGACCTCTGTGCCCTAGAAATAAAAGTGCTGTTAGTGAAAAAGATTCAGTTTCTTCCTAAGAGGTTCTTCTCCAATGTGTTATAAACATGGTTGGCAAATTTCCAGGTAAGGTGTGTTCTCGAAGGAAGGCTTTAAGTTCAGTAATAGGATGTTCATTTTAGTCACCCAAGTTTTCTTTAGTTCCTAACTAAAAGCAGAACCTAAAAATGAGCCTTTAGTGTGTATCGGTTGAAAGACCCTAACCCTTTAGGCTCACACCCCCCCCAAGCCCCAGGAGAATGAGGAACTAAAAAAGCTAGTTCCAAGGGCAACCTGACTCAGCCATTACTCAACCACCCCTGCCACAATGTAACAATGTAAAGAGATTTCTATTAAGAGATGCGCTCAACTGTGACTGGGATAATTGCAAGTGTTCCAGGAAAGACCACAGTAACCTTTGTGTAAACTTCACTCCCACCCTGACACCCCCCTTGAGGTTTCCGGAAGAATGTGCATGCGGACATGACTGTATCCACCCTGTGATCAGGCCATGATCTTATAAAATTAGCCTCTAGACATAAATCAATCGAAATGAAATTGTATGGGAATTGCAATCTTATGGCTTTTGTGGGTTTTTCCTTTAAAAGTACCCATGTGGCTGCAGTAGGTGCGACTCTTGCTCTTGGGAGGAGAGTAGCCTGACTGTACAGCCGCATCAATAAACCTCTTGCTATTTGCATGAACTGGATCGGAGTCTGGGTTCTTAGGGCACCCACCCAAGAAGGTAGTACCCTGAGTCTAGGGTCTATCATGGTCATGTGATAACAGCATGCTATTTAACAGGTCCCTCTATGTGGCCCAAGATGGTCTTGAACTCACTATTGTAGCTCAGGCCAGCCTCAGACTCATGATCTCCAGCCTCTTGTGTGCTGGATTTACAGTATGAGCCACCACACTCAGCTTGTTAACTTTTAATAAATTCATTTCTAAGTTTGCATGGGGGGAGTTAAATGGTCCTCACTGGCATTGCAAATTGTAGGTGAAAAAATACAAATGAAAGAACCTGGTAGAATTTCTGGAAGGTTCAATGGCTTGGTGAAGATTTGCTCTTTTATCCCCAAGTTTCATGATAGTGGATGGCAAATCAAGGAAGATTATATGGACAGATTCTAAAACATAAGCTTCTCTGCTTTTATGGTGCCACATGCTGTAAAACAGCTTTCTATAAATAAAGGGGGCGATTTTAATTGTATAGGAAAAGACATTCTGAGAATGAGAGCACCCAAACAAAGTAAAATAATGACTAAACACAAAACTCTGAGCAAGAGGCATGGTTCAGACACAGGAAAGCTTGCCTTGGGTATACAGTATCCAAGCTTAGTCATCAGGAAATAATTAAAACAATTAAAGAAAATATTCACTACTTTATCTTGATAGCTACATCTTTAATGAAGCTTTGGATTATAATCTTCTGGTTAACTATTTTATCACCTAAAGTCTTTGCAATTTTTTTTATTCAAGTAGACAATTGAGTATAAATATTTTGTTTTAAAACTAGTGTACTATCACTATCTTCTATCTATCTATTTATCTATAATTCATCTATATATCTATTTATATATTGTATGATTATGTACTTTCTCTGCCTCATAGCAAACATGTTATTTATATTCATTTCTCCAAAGAGCTGACTGAGATGTGCCAAGACTGAGCCTATCTCTTAGTAGCATAGCACATTAATTAGATCTCCCTGTACCTGCAAAGTCCTCTTGACAACAGTGTTTTACATGGATTTTAGCACAGTAGGTAGATAAAACCAAAATCCTACTACTATTACTGTTTCTTGTGGATCACATTTAATATTATTTTTCTGTTTTCACTTTTGCTGTGGTTTGAAGATGGGGAGAATCTTCCAAAGGTCCTATGTTCACAGCTTGTCCAAAGGATGTGGCAGAACTTTAGGAGATGAGGACCATGGGGAGGGTCATCCTTATACCAGTGGAGACATTCCCTTCTAGGGGACGATGGGACTCTGTCCATCAGTCTTTCTCTGTCTACTGGCTTCTCCATACATTCTCCTCGGTGTCATCTACTGTCCCCACCAGTTCAATTTAGATGGGGCTGGTATGCCTGATCTTGGATGTGAACTGGCAAAACTCTAAGCCGAACAAACTGTTTCTCTTTACAAGTCAGCTGCCTTGTATATTTTATTATAGTAATGTGAAGCTGACCACTGCCATGTTGTTTGCATTTTGTTTTTGTTTTTTGTTTTTTCTGTTTCACTGTTAATCGGGTTAACTCAGCTCATTAGTGTACCTAACATAGACTGAGAAGAAAAGCTCCAAAGGCAAGCATAGTCTTGTTCAAAGAGTGTTCTCAGAGTAGGGTGCAGTAATGCAGGGAAAAGAATTCCAAATAATCAATAGCTTCATGGCTTTATGCAGACATGGGCCCACCAGCTGTGCTCAGACTAGGTATTGAGGAAAAGAATTGGTGCCATAGGTGTATGATAATCTTCTGCTCACGCTTGCCTTCAGTCTAGTTTTAAGGAAGTTATATATACATCTCTTCAACTGTCCATAGGAGCAAAAAGGTTTGCATGAAGAAGGTGCCTGGGAATCAGTGTGCATGATTCCATGGGAGGATGGGATTGAAGCATGGAAATGTGGATGAAAGAGCCTTCCTGGCAAAAGCTCAGAGCTCTGATCCTGACAGCTTACCTGGAATCCTGGCTCCTTCAAGGAGCAACCTTTCATCCCAGAAAAGGCTGACATTCTCTGAATCCCATCCTCCCCCCCAGTTATAACATAAAATAGGGTAATAGGTCACAAAGTCTTAGAGAACAGTTGTCATCAGTCGTATACACACATTCTTTCTCTCCCTCGCACATACACACACACTCAGTTATCTTATTTTGAATGATGGGGAGGGAGGCAAGGGGAGAGATAGTAAAGGAGGGTGGAAGGAGACAGGTGGGACAAGACTGCCACTGAACTTCAATCTCTGCTTCCACCATTGTCAGCATCTGGAATACACCCTCTCCTCTCTCCTGTGTGAGCCCTTACCTTTGGAATATAGTAGTTCTTAAATACAACGTCTGTGGTTGTCTCATGGGGTAAGCTGGTGGGCAGAATGTTAGCAACCCTCTGTATTTCGTGAACGACAGCGTCTGTGTAGGGCATTTGAGTTCGGTGCTCAATCCGAGGCTGAGCCGAGCCCACAACTTTGATGATCTCATCATGGACCTTTTCTGGGTACAATGCAATTAGAGTTTAGCGTTCTGCCTGGGCATGGATTCAAATGATTTTACACGTTTTCTTTGCATAGGAAAGTCAAACCCAAACGTTCTCCCAAGTTGAGGGCTTTTTTTTTTCAGCATCCTTCCTACTTTCCGCTTCTGTTTCTAAAGCTTCTCTGTGAATGAGCATGGTAAGTTTTCAGACTATCTCAGGGGGCTTAAAGAGCAAGCCCTACTTCCTTTTAAAAGGTTTATTTAGTTTTCAAGTGTGTGTGTGTGTATGTGAATGTGAGTTCAGGTGCCCATGGAGTACAGAAGAAAGTGCCTTTGGAGCTAGAGTTAAAAGCAGTTGTGGCCGGGCAGTGGTGGCGCACGCCTTTAATCTCAGCACTCTGGAGGCAGAGCCAGGTGGATCTCTGTGAGTTAGCCTGGTCTAGAGAGCGAGATCCAGGACAGGCTCCAAAACTACACAGAGAAACCCTGCCTCAAAAAACCAAAAACAAACAAACAAAGAAACAAACAAAAAAGAAAAGCAGTTGTGACTCGACTGGTGTGAAAACTGAGACCTGAGCTCTGTGGCTAGAGTTTTCCTGCCTGGCCCACCGTCAGGATAAATCTCTTTCACCTGCCAGTCCCACAGCCGCTCAGACCCAACCAAGTAAACACAGAGACTTATATTGCTTACAAACTGTATGGCCGTGGCAGGCTTCTTGCTAACTGTCCTTATATCTTATAATAATCCATTTCTATAAATCTATACCTTGCCACATGGCTTGTGGCTTACTGGCATCTTTACATGCTGTTGTCCTGGCTGGCAGCTGGCAGTGACTCCCTCCGCCTTCCTGTTCTTTTAATTCTCTCTGTTAGTCCCGCCTATACTTCCTGCCTAGCCACTGGCCAATCAGTGTTTTATTAGCAACACATTTGCCATACAGAACACCCCACGGCAGAGCTCTGATCCTCTGCAAGAGCAGTATGCACACTTAATTGCTGAGCTATCTCCCCATCCCCACTCCTCCCTTTCTTATTCTCAAAGGAAACTAACCACGCAAGTTATTGTCAAGGCTACAATTTATAGGCATCCACTATGACTGTAGAATTCTGCATTTTTGATTCCTAGATACTTTTGTTTTCCTTCATTTGGGTAATGCTCTTAATCTTAGAGACTTACCCTGAACCTCAGGGTATCTCATCATGAGTATAATTCCCCAGCGCAGTGTGGAGGCTGTGGTCTCAGTTCCTGCTGCAAACAGATTACTAACAAGGGGTAACAAATTTTCTTCATTGAAATAGTCAGCAGATGTATTGTTTTCCTAAAATGGTAAAATACGTCATTAGTCATGGAAGAATTTCACAAAGGTTAATTGTAAAAGGTTACCATAAATTAAAAATAGCAGGTATTGCTTTCTTCATCTTAGAGGAATTCCCCTTTATTATACAACCGTCATACCGAACTTGAAGATGCAGAGTATATCCCAGATGCTAACAATGGTAAATGAACCAAAAATAGCAAAAGCTATTTTTGTTTAGGAAGGTTACAAGTTAGTATTTCATTGAGTTATTAAAACATTTCCCACATTTTATTATAATATTGTGAAATACTATATTAATTCTCTTTAAATTTTTTCTCTTTAAAAATTTTATATTTCTCTTTAAAAATTTTAGCAAAGTAATCTTTCTTAGATTTAACAGCTGGAATACATTTCAAGACTGTAAAGACAGAATATTTAAAAAAAACCAATATAAAAGATCTATATATCTTTTCCCCCAAAGAATACTATGGAAAATGTATGCAAAATGTAATAAATAGCATTTTCAAATTCTTTAAAGTACACACTATTAATCTGAGTCCAGTCATCTGTCTTCTTTGAAGGAATGTTTTGCTTCTAGAAGTGTTTAGTTAAATAGTGAATACTGGCTAAAAAATCCTCTGAGAAAAACACCATTACCTCCTGTCTGAGCAGAAAGGCATCAATGAGACTTCTGGGATCATTTTTGTCAAGATTATGATGGTGTTCTAGGAAGGTCATCCTTATGAAGGAAAATAATTCATCTCTGTTCCTTATGATCTTCTTGTGGCTTCTTAGGAGAAATCCCAAAACAGGAAACATATTAAAAAGCTAAAGGAATATTAAAAAAGCATAAGCTAGTTGGGATAATGTAAGTGATAATATTATTGAAAAATTGCAGAAATAACACTTTCAATTTTTGCCTCAGCTAACAATGATAAGCAGGATTATATAATGATGCTTTTTCATTTGTCAGAATTAGGCGATCAACAGTGAATCCTGATACAGCTCATAATCTCTGTGTGTGCAGAGTATTTTGCATATTGTATCTGTGGGATAATATAGTTGAAGATGATGAAGGTACACCACAATACTTAGCTTTATGCTAAGAGTGATAGACCCAGTGTTTTTCTCGAAAAAAATCTTACGTGAGTTCTGGTAAGCAACTGCACTATTTTAATCCTAAACAGCACAATAAATTTACTTATGTTTCCTGTAGAATCACAGAAACACTTTGGTTTGTAATAGACATTGTCTGTAGATCCCATCAATAAGTACCAGTTAGTCAAGTGATCCCCTACTCTTAAAAATGTTCAGAGAAGATTTGACAGGAACACTTCCTCTGTATTGTGTGCTCTAAGGACACTCTTGAACTCCTTGACGTAGAAAAGGTCCACCAGGTACACGATATTGCTAACTTAGCTTACACATACTATTACTGGTTGGTTTGTTCTCAGTTAACCACCTCCCGGCCCAGAGGTTACTGGAAGAGTCCACGGGTGATACTGACTGAAGACAACTAGATTTCAAGACGTTTTCAGCTCAGATGGTCGGACAATGAGGGGAGAGTGCAAGGGATGCTGACAAGAGAGACAAGAGAAGTCTCAGAACTGTGCCAGATCTCTTGACCAGAGAGGCAAGGCTGAGTACCGGGAGATTGACTGCCTTTGTCTCTCTTCATCCCCTTATTTCCCTATTTAATCTGCTGGCTGGGGATGAGATCTAAGACAGATTTTTTAGGACGTGAATGGCTCTCTGAATAAAGCTAATTTTAAAGATTTAATACTTTTTTTTTTTTTTTTGCAACTGGTAGGCAGCAGTAAGCTTTGACATTCCAGGTACAATTTTCCTGTTTGCTAAAATTTCTCAATATACTTATTTTTAGTTAGGTGAGATCTGATATTTAGCCACCTTCTCAAGAGAGTTCATGACTTCCCCAGATGACTTAATGAACAAAAGAGACTAAAGATCTCATCTAAGGTTGTATGAGATAACTACCTGCACCTATCCCAAGTACCACTATTGAGAGGAGATCTGCATTTATAGTAAAAGCCTAAATTGTTCCAAAGTGAAATGATATGGTTGGCTGTACTGGTACTATTCAAAATTTTACAAAACTCCTTTTTTTCCCCTTGGATCTGGAAGATGAAAGATGTAAATTATATACATATTTCACATGTATGGCTTTTCATCCGCATGTATATCTGTGCACCACTTACATGCCTAGTGCCTACAAAGGTCAGAAGAGGACATCTGATCCCATGGAATTGGAGTTACAGGTGGCTTGTGGGTCCTGGGAATGGAACTAAGATCTGGAAGAGCAGCCAGTGCTATTATCTGAGTAGCCACCTCTCCAGCCCCCAGAAGACTGAACTTACAATGATAAAAGAATCAGATTGCTGAGCCACTGTGAACGTGTGTAGCTCAACATAAATATTGAGATAGTGTTTAGTTGGGCACTTTTTTTCTCTTTAATATGCTTGTTAGTTCTTCTTGTTAAAACTCTCTTTCCTAACTGAATTCTACTATACACTTCTGTTTAATTGATGCTAAGTTCATATCCCATGAATAGTTGTTGGTGTAGGTAATGACAGATGGCTACAATTATAAGACAGACCAGAGCCATACAACTTTAGTGTGAGTCACAATCCATGCATCAAGGTATTTATTGCAGTGTTTTGTGGTGACAGAATCATCAGGTAGGCTAAACAAACATGTTTGTCATACCATTAAACTTAGAACGCATTAACATCCTTTGCACAGTCTCTTGAACAATCAGGTGTGCCTCAGAGGAACTAAATCAAAAAAGGAAAAAAGTTACCACAATTCTCGGGCTTCCAATGAGTTTCACATTTTCACCAATTAAAGATAAGAGTCTCAGGAACTGGGGGTCTTGGTAGTCAAACCGTTTCCCAAGCAACAAGGACACAATGATGTTGGCAACAGAAGCATTCAGTACTCTTTTGATCTCAAAGGGTTTTCCTAGAAGTCAATTTATCAGGCAGGTCAGGAATAGTCACACAAACACACACACACAGCACTAAGCTACTTCCAGACTGTTGGGGCAGCCTATCCAGTGAAGAGTTTCATAAAAGGATGCTGTGGGATGTTCTGTATGGCAAATGTGTTGCTCTGATTGGTCAATAAATAAAACACTGATTGGCCAGTGGCTAGACAGGAAGTATAGGTGGGACTAACAGAAAGGAGAAAAGAAAGAACAGGAAGGTGGAAGGAGACACTGCCAGCCACCGCCAGGACAAGCAGCATGTAAAGATGCCAGTAAGCCACGAGCCATGTGGCAAGGTATAGATTTATAGAAATGGATTAATTTAAGATATAAGGACAGTTAGCAAGAAGCCTGCCATGGCCATACGGTTTGTAAGCAATATAAGTCTCTGTGTTTACTTGGTTGGGTCTGAGCGGCTGTGGGACTGGCAGGTGAGAGAGATTTGTCCTGACTGTGGGCCAGGCAGGAAAACTCTAGCTACAAAAGGATTATTTGTGATTGTGTCTTTCAAGGACATGAAGTTTATAGCTTTGACTAATGCCCGGAATTTGCCACAAATGCTCAGATGGCCACAAAGAAAATTAAATGGAAGTGTGGAAGAAAAGTGAGCATTCAGCTCAGCTAAAGAAGGACTAAGGAGGCCGAGGCATCTTAATATTTGTGTGTGTACCTTTGTAGTGCAGTGTGTGGAGAGAAGGTTAGTAGTGCACAGTGTATGGGAAAACATCATTCACTATAGTAGGCTGCATTCAAGTTTGGGGTAGAACATTCTATACTACGTTCTGATGTTTTCTGCATCACTGAAATCTACACAGCATGAAATCAGACCTGGTTTCATAGGTTTGTATCCATGTTACATGGAGGCTGAGATAGGAAGATTTAATATTCAGGGCTTCCTAGGCTGTAGAATGAGTTCAAGGCCAGCCTAGACAACCTAGTGGGCTCCAGTTCCAAAATAAAAAATAAAAGGAAGTCTATAGCTGCAGCTTAGTGATCATGTGTTTGTTTAGTATGCGTGGATGCAAGGTTCATTATCCAGTTACATCCTTAACACATATATACAAAACTTACTTGGATTATGAGGTTATTAAGTATGTGTCAGTAGGTAAACACTTATTATTTATTTGTTTGTTTGTTTATTTATTAAGAATAACATTCGGTCCATTGCAAGAAGACTTTATCAGGTTGGGCACTAGCTAGCATGCCACCTGGGAACAGGCATAATTGTCTATCTATTTATTTATTTTTGAGGCACAATCTTACTATGTAGCCCTGGCTAGCCCAAACTTGCTATATGGCCAGGCTGGCCTTGAACTCACAGAGATCCATCTGCCTCTGCCTCTTGAGTGCTGAGATGAGTGGGTCATGACTGACAGTCTTAGTTACTTTTCAATTGCTGTGAAAACACCATGAACAAAGCAACGTTTCAAAGAAAGCGTTGAATTGGTTTACAGTTTCAGAAAGATTAGAGCCCATTACCAGGTCAGGCGTGGCAGCAGGCAGGCATGGTACTAGAACAGTGGCTGAGAGAGCTTACCTTCTTCTCCACAACTGGGAATGGTGTGGACTTTAGAAATTTTAAAGCACACTCCCAGTAACCTTCTCCAACAAGACTGCACTACCTAATCCTTCCAAAACAGTTCCCCCAACAGAGGACCAAGTATTCAAATGCACGAACCTATGTGGGCTATTCACATTTAAAACACCACAAAAGGTAAGTTAATGAGAGAATAACAAATTTGTTTGGTCATCGCTCTATATGACATAGGCCCCCTTAGATTGGAAAGAAAGGGTAAAGTATCCATTTTCCACTTTGTTTCCATGAATCAGGAGAGTTAAGTGAAAACATGGTTGGACACAAAGGGTGTGATCTCATCATAATAGACTTAGTATGGAAACCCAGGGAGGCTACTCAGACTCCTATTGTCCTTCTTCCTGTTGGTTCCTCCAGGGGACTACGGAGCAGAACAGCTTCAAAAATGGGAGTTTTAAGATCTAATATCATAGGTCAGAGAATTTTCTGCAGCCAACTCCGAGACAGAAAGGCCAGTGAAAGTTAGAAAGATATCCCAGGTTGCCTTCAGCAAAAGGGTTTTCTCAAGAGAATTTTCAGTTTCCATAGTGTGGCTTTGAGAGGAGACATCAGAAAAAAAAAAAAAAAAAAAAAAAAAATGGAAAGAGGCCTGGAGTCTGATTGCCAGGCACCATTTGGGGTCTAGTTTGGCATCTGCTGGCACACCTCTAATGGCTGATAGTTGGTAATCATCTTTTCAAGTGTCCGGATATGTAACACCTCCCCTTTACTAATGAGTACTTCCTTATCTGGACAAAGCTGAGGACCTCCTTTGTGACAAGGCACCTTCCTGCATTAAAGATGAGAAAGCATTATAGCCTAAGGAAGGTCAGGTAAAGTGCAAAGATAAAAAAGAAATATGATACACTTGAGGATGACCTGGGAATCTCGGCCTTGAGGGGTAGTGGCTCTCAAGCATGTACTACTGAGCCAGCCTTCTTTCTGACTTCTCCCTTCATGAGCATAACTCTGCTGCCTCCTCTATCTAACACTCACCATCCTGGCAGCTGCCCAGATGGAAGGCCCATCTGTTCTGTTGCCCAAAGCACCTTTTATCTGTTCTCGAACTCGCCATCATGGGCCAGTTTTTAAATTCCTTTATGTAGGAGACCAAAAAACCTGAAAAATGCCACTGTGTTTCCCCAGATGCTATGTATTATGTCAAAGTTAATTTTTTTGAGATGTAAAGATTGTATTACTGTTACAAGAACACTATTGTACATTATTTGAGAATAAAAGGACAGCATATTTTCAAAATACTTTTAGTTTAAAATTAATTTTATATAAAGTGAATTTGTAGGGGAAATAAGGGAAAGAGGGAGGGGGCGAGGAAGTGAAGGAGGGAGAGAGAGAGAGAGAGAGAGAGAGAGAGAGAGAGAGAGAGAGAGAGAAGAGAAGGAGGAGGAGGAGGAGGAGGAGGAGGAGAGAATGAGAGCAAATGTTTACTTTTGACATGAACAGTCAAATTTGTTGATTTCTTCCTCATGAAAAATGAAATGGCTTTATTTGCTCTACACACCTTGGTGAGATTCAAAATTCTGCATGAGATGATGGCATTCCTCTAAAATAGTGTCTTCTATAATCTGTTTGCCCATGCCAAAATTCCTTAAGGTGGTCAAGCTGAATCTTCTCATTGTTTTCCAGGTTTCTCCGTGAGCAAAGGCGATTCCTTCCAGAGAAAAGAGTGTGTTTAAGCTACTCCCAACAGTGCTAAATTTAGTGCTCAAGGACAAATAAAAATTATAAACGAAAGCTTTGATTTTTTTTTCCCTGCCAGAAATAAGGGAAGAATGGATTGATGGTATAGTCTAATAGTAGTTATCTAACATATTTCAAACCCTAATTTCATTTCTCAGCAAGTTAAAAAAGAAAACAAATGCCCCTCCACCCCACTGCAAAGAGTAGGAAGTCTCCCATTTTCCATTTCCTAGAGGATTTACTCTAGAAAACAGTTCTAAATACTTTCCCTTCTCTTTGAAATGTACACAAATCTTTCTGAAAATCAAGCCATCATTTTGTATAGATGTCCATATCATTAGAATGTGTTTTCTAAAGATCTGAAGATATGCCTGAAATGATCAGGGAGGTAAGACCCTCGTTTCTCAGCTCCTATGGGAAGATAGAAGCCTAACTTTAGGGGGTAACTTAGCCTAACTTGTAAAACTAGCTTTTGTCATAAATATGTGATAAACTTGCTTTTCTTTGTATGAGTCCAATTAACAAAGACAGTATCTTGAGTCTTAGCTAATTTTTAATTTTTTTTAAAATTTTTTTAAATCCAGAGATCATGCAGTGTGAACATCTGCTCTAGTATTTTAAAGGCATTCCTTCCTGGTTTTGCAGTGGCAGATTGGGAAGTAAATTTTTCTCTTGTAATGTTTATTCAGTAAGAAGATGTTTTCTTTAGTAGTACAGCAAGGACTTTTGGATTGGGAAAACAGTTTGTATTTTTTTGTCAATAAATTCCGTACACAATTTTTTAGGTATTTTATTCTTATATCAAGCTAGATGTGAATGAGGTGTCAATGAACAACTGTAAACAGATTCATTATTTTCCAGGGAGAAAGACTAGTCCAGAGCATAAAAAACCTTCAAAGTAAAGAGATAGGAATACATAAATAAAACATAGTTGATTGAATAATTTTAACTAAAGGGATATATTTGAAGTGTAAGAGTCATTACCTTTTCCATCGAAAAGTCTTTCAAATATAGGCACTCGAGAACGCTCCCCAAACTGATTGCCATAGTTAATAAGGGCATCTTTCACTGTCTCATAGCCAGAAAGCACCACCACCTTTCTCGGCCCCATGTGAATGCTGTAAACGGGGCCATATTTCTTGGAGAACTTTGGTGTACAAGAAAAAAAAAGCAGAGAAACAACTCAAACGTCTTAACCCAACTGAACTTTGGTGAAGACTGAGATGACAACTTGGAATGCTCCTTTATATAGGAAACTTGACTTATTTACAATTGCAACAGGAATTGAAGGATGGCTCAAAGATTTAGAAAATTAGTACAATTAGAATTGCTATTTCAGAACCTGAAATTAAAATGGGAATTTGAGAACAGAGTGTCTTATTTGAGAACTACTTTACATAGGGTAGATTAGCTCATGTCAGAAAAACAATTCAAGAATAAATTTAATAAGGAGTACAGGCTATGGAAAAGCATTGAAACCTCCCTTTTTGTAGGTAGAAATTGTTCAGAACAATGGCATATCTGTGGCAATGAGAAAGAAAATGAAAGAATGTTGTAAAGAACTTAGGCTGGCTAATATATAAGCAAAGGACAGGAATAGTGTAGAAATAAAGTTGAGGAACACATAATTAGATGAAGGGATTTGTTGAGGGAAGATCTCATTCTTATGAGGAATTAACCTGATTTTGGATTGTAGTAGAAGGGGCCATAAAGTTGTTTTAAGTATTGATTTTGTTTCTAGAAAGTGAATTTCTGTGATGTATACTCATATGCAAAATGGAGATTAAAAATGCCATTTTATTTTCCCCCGGGTTAGTTAGGAGAAGTATGTTAAATCCCCGTGTTGATTTATTAAATAAAAAAGAATACAACAAATTTTAAAGTGTTTTTACTTTTGTGTTGATTGAGGTAAAATTATAGTTTCTTAAGATTTTAAAATTAAAACGTGACAAATTCTATGAGAACTCAACCCAGAAACGCTTCAGAACTTAAAGCTTAAACTTTATAGTTAATTTTCCAGCTCCAAGGGTTGACACTAGCTATCCTTATAACCCACAACTGTAGAATTTTTTCAGTGAAAAACTGGAGGAATTTAGTCCAGTTCTTGTACCAACTCTATAAGCTGGAAGACGGTGACACAAAGGGACAGAGTCTAAACTCATTCATCACATTAATAGAAGACCTGGATCTAAACTGTTGGATCCGTAATACAGATTCCCATCTTATTTATGATAGGGTTTTGAGTAGTTAGCTTGAAGTTTGCAGATAAACCAATAATCAAAACTTAGATGATTTGTAGTAGGTCATACATGAAAAAAATCTAGATCAAAACACTTGACGTGAAGATTATATGCCATAAATACTTCAGAATAAAATTGCCACTTAACTCTTTGAATCATGTTGACTCATCTACACACACACACACACACACACACACACACACACACACACACA
>CABHPQ010153041.1:3277-21325 GCA_902168405.1 Peromyscus aztecus | reverse complement strand
TTTCTTTCTTTCTTTCTTTCTTTCTTTCTTTCTTTCTTTCTTTCTTTTTTTTGAGACAGGGTTTTGCTGTGGGATGTTCTGTATGGCAAATGTGTTGCTAATAAAACACTGATTGGCCAGTGGCTAGGCAGGAAGTATAAGCGGGACTAACAGAGAGAATTAAAAGAACAGGAAGGCAGAGGGAATCTCTGCCAGCCACCGCCAGGACAAGCAGCATGTAAAGATGCCGGTAAGCCATGAGCCATGTGGCAAGGTATAGATTTATGGAAACGGATTAATATAAGATATAAGGACAGTTAGCAAGAAGCCTGCCACGGCTATACAGTTTGTAAGCAATATAAGTCTCTGTGTTTACTTGGTTGGGTCTGAGCGGCTGTGGGACTGGCAGGTGAGAGAGATTTGTCCTGACTGTGGGCCAGGCAGGAAAACTCTAGCTACAGGGTTTCTCTGCATAGTTTTGGTGCCTGTCCTGGATTTTGCTCTGTAGACCAGGCTGGCCTTGAACTCACAGAGATCTGCCTCCCGAGTACTGGGATTAAAGACATGTGCCACCACCGCCCAGCTCCTTTTTACTTTTCATTTTATTTATTTTTTTGTTTCTGAGAAAGGATTTCACTTTGTGTCCCTCGCTGGCCTGGAACTCTCTGTGTAGACCAGGTTGGCCTGGAACTCACAGAAATCTTTCTGTCTCTGCCTCTTGAGTTCTAAGTACCGAGACTAAAGACGTGCACCACCGACACTTGCTTTCCTTCTGAGAGTCTAGGATGTTGGTATATACCAGGCAGAAAGTACCTTAGTTACTGGTCTCTGGCAAAATTCTGGAGCACCATAGCCATAACAATTTTGGTGGTAGACTGCATATCACAATGTTACACTTCAGTTGCTATACTAGTTCACAGCTGTGAGTGTGATGACACTAAGTCTTACATATCCTCCTAGCAGATCACTGAACCTGGTTGTGTTCTCAGAAGTACCTGGGAAACAAATGCTGAGGATGTATGCTGGCAGCCTTAGGGCAGGTGAAGAAGAAAGATGAGGGGGCAGGGGAAAGGCATGTTGTGATGAAATTTTTGTTTTGATACTTCTTATATGTAGCCAAGGCAGAACTTGAACTTACTATGTAGCCCAGGCTGGTCTCAAACACATGATCCTTCTTGCCTCAGCCTTCCAAGTGCAGTAATCACAGACATGTGCCATCATATATGGCTAAAGCTTAGAGATTTGTAATGGAAATATGATATATTTTTACCTACCTAGGGCTATTCATAAAATAGACACTAGTATACTTAAAGTAGAGATAGTAACAACTGCTTTAAGCTGTTCTTGTTCACATTGGTACTGTAAGTACTTCTGACTTATATTTAAATCGGAGTTCTGTTTTCCTTTAAAAAGTGTGCATCAGTATTTCCATACTGTTACATTCTGTGTCATGGGAGTTTAGCAAATCTTTTGTTCATCACATTCTCAGTACAAGACTTCACCCCCAGCCCAACCCTATTAAAACAACAGATCATTGTTTTGAAAAAGTCTACAGCTTTTATAAATATGCCATACAGGAGTGGTGTTGAGATTTTGATAACTCATCAAAATCCTTATTTGTATTTCATCTCAATTTTTTTTAACATCTAGTAATTTTTCTTGTATGATTTCTTGTGTATTATGTATATATATTCATTATCATGTTACCATTATTAATATCCCTGGTAGTTTTGTATTTTTATTTCCTATTAATGCCTCATGATGTAAAAATAAACTAATTTCAACTAAAACTAAAAAGACATGCACCACTGTGCACAGCTACTTTCCATTTTAATGTTTAATGCCTCCACCCACAGTGCTTAGCACAGGACTCAGCTCTTAATGAATATTTATCAAATTAGTAGTTAGATTAAAATTGAATGAATGATTGATGCATTTCACACTTTATGAAGAGTCAATCTTAGTAACATTGAATTGAGAGGAATCATGTGACTACATAAAACAAGTTCTGCCATTGTATGGGTGAAGACAGTGAGCACAAAGAGATCAAGAGACTTGCTAAAAATATGGTTAGCTATTTATTTTAGCACGGCTGCAAAACCATGATTTAGTGACAGGATACTAAATATTTCTCACACATAGCTGCAAGTCCCTCTAATTGGGAAGACTTTGGTCTGCTAGATCTCAGTCTCAGATAACCTCATTTGTCAAGCAGTGAAGAACATCTCGATCAAGTCCTGAACATTTGGACAGTTTAAAAGAGGCAGCTATAGCCACAAAACAAAGAATAGCACTTCTTTGTACAGAATATACTTTGTACAGACAATATTGTTATTTATTGTGGCCATACTATTATTATTCAGTGTTACACATGAGGAAATGGAGGCTTTAAGGAGTTGAGTGATCTAATCAAGGTCAGTGAGAGGATTGAAGTTCATCTGACTTGAATGTTCCAGATCTCTATGACACTTTGCTAGGTCCCACTCCTAATGATGAACACATCTGGTTCACATATGGCCATGATTAATGTAGCACCTGGAGACTGACTGTGACAAATAACATAGAAACATGGCCATAACTGTTTCTTATTGTTCCTCTGAATGCGTAGGCTAATTACTGTATATTATCGGTATAATTTCCTGGCATATATGTATGTCAGTTAAGGAAGCTGGGTGTTTCATGTTTTAACTATTATTAACTCTCCAAAAAGAGGAATGAAATCTCTGACCATAACTTTATATGTATTCTCAAGCCTCCAAGTCAGAGAGGGTACATGTTAGCTGCCAAGGGCTGGCATATAAAATGAGAGGGACTGGTAGGAAGAAACATAGGGACATCTTGTCCATGCCTTCATGGATTCTTCCTCCATGTGTGACTGTAACCTAACCTTGTAATTCCAGCCACACTGAAATCCATAAGAGGTAGTCACAGGACACGGTCAAGCATGGAGTCATGGGAGGTCACAGAACTGCCTGGACATAAACTGGTGGACTGAAAAGTTTCAGGGCTAAATGTGGTGACTTAAGTAAAGTTGCCCAGTTGTTGTTTTCATATATTTTCTTTTTTTCATTAAAAAATGTATGCAAGTGATCCCAAAGTTCTTCTGGCACTTCCCTTTTATGCTTTAAAATGATGTCATACTGCTATGGAGGTCGTTTTGATTATTATTTATGTCTACTCACTACCACCTCTCAAACACTATTTGTTTTTCTGTATATGAGGTATGTCCAAAAGCTTTTCTTCCATGAGCTCCAAATATTATACTTTGGTAATTTTTTTTGGAGGTAGAAAAGGTCTGATGCAGCAGAGAGACTAAAATGTGACTTTTGACAGACTTGAATTTGAATTCAAATTCTGCTTTTTCTTAGGTCACTTGTGATAAAGTACTCAACCTGTCTGTGGCTCAATTATATAATATGATTTGTCCTCAATAATAGTTATCAAAACTGAAATATATAAAAATAATGTGATTTACTGGCCAGTTGTCAGCCTGTGTTAAGGTCTGGAAGTGTTCTATAGTTTCAAGGCATTGAGTAAACAAATTCCCAACTTAAAACATCTTTGACTCTGCATTGATTCTTAAAACAGCATTGAATCTGCATCTTGGTAGGTTGTACATTACATGTTAATTCAAATGTGCTTTAATTATTATTTTTACTTTTAGCTTTAATTATTATTAATCTCGCTCTTTCACTACATCTAAGACTGTATAAGTCATAGAACTCTTACTTTTTCATTTAATGAATTACTTCTGTAAATTTCCTATATTATTTGTCTTACTGTGATTTTTGTAGCTAACTTAGAGACATGTACATGGTAGGCAAGCACTTTCAACTGAGCTGTATCTGAGGCAGGCTATCTGTAGGGGACTAGGATGTCAAATATTGTTAAGACTGGCAAGTGTAATTAAAGTTTGGGTTTTCCAATAATTTTTAAATGTGAAGAATATACCCTGTTACTCACAAAGGTCAATTATCAACAAGCTGGACTTCTGTGTATGTTTGTTTAGCCTTGATGAAATACCTACAAGTGTAAAGGTTTTCTTTCTTGTGAATTTTAACCTAATTTCATTAATATAAGTACACTGCATAGTCTATATAAGCTTGACATTCAACAGCATCTATCAAATTAAAAACAGATCAATATAGTAAAGTGAGATTTTAATTATAGTGATTATTATAAAGAAAAGAGAGGGATTATTGCTGCAACAAGAGGAGGGACTATTGAAATAGGAAGAATGCTTTGACTAATGGTGTACAGATGTTAAGTAACCAGGGCAGAAAGAGTTGGGTGTACAGGATAAACCAGTAGAAAGATTGAAAAGTGAGTCAGAATGTTTGTTTGCTGCCATGTGCCAGAATATTCTCTGGAGAGGTTTTATGTTGGAACCGTATGAGGAGGAGCCACAGTTTGGAGGAAGGACAGGGGCATTATTCTGATCAATGACTTAGCAGTTCAGCTATTCATTTATGTGGGGGGAAATTTGGGGGGTATGTGACTGGCCTTGTCATAGGTCAGCAAAGGGCCATCTATGAGGATTATATAAGTCACCAAGGGAAAGATTTAAAAAAAAAAAAAAGAAGCCGTTATCTGGAACACAAAGGGTGAAGTGTTCTCTTTTATCCTCACTGTTCTCATGTGGCAATCTGTAAAACTGAGACTCAGATCCCTGCTATCTAACCTGGGGCATGAGAAGAATGTCCAAAAAAAAAAAAAAACCAAACCAATAAAAAGTAAGTAGGGAATGAAGATCCACGTGTAGGTGGGTGTTTATTTACTAATCTTGTGTACTGACTGGAATAGTCTATCTTCTGTCATCTAAAACTTCATAAAAGAGGCATTATTTGAAGGCAATGCCTTGTTTCAAAACTTTTAAAACCTTCAAAGGTGATAAAGAAATTTGACTAGAAATCTGAATTAGATGCCTTTTAGGCTTGTGTGACTATCCTCTTAGCTAAGAGGGTCTAATGCTGTGACAAAACATCATGACCAAAAGCAACCTGGGGAGGACAGGGTTTATTTCAGCTTACAACTCTCAGGTCCAATGCCATCACTGAGGAAAGTGGATCTCCAAGGCAGGAGCTCCAAGCAGGAGCTGAAGCAGAGTCTGTAGTGGAATGCTGCTTACTGGCTTGATTCCTATAACTTGCTCAGCCTGCTTTCTTAAATGATCTAGGACCACCTACCACAGTGGGCTGGACTTTTCAACATCAATAATTAATGAAGACAATACTCCACAGATTTTCCTGCAGGCCAAGTTTATAGAGTTATTTTCTCAATTAAGATGCCTTCTTTCAAGATATGTGTAGGTTTGTATAATGCCACAAATCATTGATAAGGGTAAGTCCTGTTTGACTGACTCCATGGGGTCCAAATAACTGTGAGCCTGTGCCTGGGTTTCTCTTGGCTTTATCCTGAGAACATACACCCCTGTCCAAGTATTATTTAATTTGTGTCCTTTTGCAATAACAAAATATGGCTGCCAATACATTATCTTTTCCACACCGTGTGTCTTTCTAACAACTTAATTGAATGTTAGAATGATATGGACGACCCTTAAACTTAGTATTTTCTGGTACATGCAACATAGCAGTTCTCATTCTTCTTAACTACACTAATAGAATGTAAGAATTGTATTGACTTTTGAATTTTGTACAATTCATTTTGATCATACTCACCATCCCCCAACTCTTCTAAGAACTCTTCTAAGATCCACTCTCCCATTTCCTTCCCACCCAACTTTGACACAAAAATCTTAAGTAATCATTATTTAAGAATGCATAATGATGCCTGAAACTCCCTCCTTTCCTTCCTTCCTTCCTTCCTTCCTTCCTTCCTTCCTTCCTTCCTTCCTTCCTTCCTTCCTTTTTTTTCTTTCTTGCTCCCTGTATTTCTCTCTTTCTCTCCTTCCTTCCTTCTTTTCTCTCTGTAACCAGGACTTTTTGAAGACATTGGAGAGTCTGTTTGGAATGTCAAAATCTACAAACTAAAAATTTATATACCAGCTGCTCTAATTCAAGATAGTAATTTTCACATTCATTCTGAAAGGAACAAATATACACAAACCTGTTCCATAATGCAAATGCAAGAGAATATATCCCATGGTAATGCCACTACCTTCTATTCTTCTGCCCCAAACTGTAGTTGTTTAGCTTTCTTCACCCCTTTTCGTTTCTTCTTTTAACAAGACACTCATTTACATATACAACAATTGGGCAGGGAGGATATAGGCACAAGCCTGGTGTTGTGTGTGCCAAAGCCTGCCAAAGTGTAAAGTGGCATTCACACAGGGGAAGCCTGAATGCAGATGGTGAGGATCCATCTTTACTGAGAATGAGGCAGTATTAGTGATGAACAATCTGTCTTGATCAAATAATTATAATCAGAACAGTAGGAGCCATGTTTATAGTGAAGATATAATTTCCATTATAGAAAACACTAGAATGAGTTCTACAGTGCTGGACTTAATTGAGATATATTTGCATGAACTTATAGTTTTTAATAGTATTAGTTCTGTTGTGACACACACACACACACACACACACACACACACACACACACACACACACTCAAACATCCAAGATAGAGACCTAATAAAAGTGGTCATATAATTTATAAATAATATGGATAACAGATTCAAGAATTAGAAAATGTAGACCTTTACCTTACAAAGGGCCTAAAATTTTTTTGCCTAAGTAAGCATCAGAAAGATTGCAACTTTGGAGTCATTTTGAGGTTGATGTCACAAAACACCTGACAAATGCCATTCAAAGAAGGAAGGCCTAATTTGGTTCATGGTTTGGGAGGACATAGCCTGGCACAGAACTGCAAGCTTGGTGGTGGGAATGTGAAGCAACAGGTCATATTGTGCCAGAATTCTGGAAGCAGAGGGATAAATGCTGGTGCTTGTTTTCTTATTTCCCCTTTGTGTTCTAGGCACCTAGGCCATTGAATGGTGCTGCTCACATTCTGGGTGGGACTCCTACAAGCAAATCTTCTCTGAAAGTACCATATCAGATGAGCCTAGAGGTGTGTCTCCCAGGCGATTCTAAATCAAGTCAAGCTGACCATGAAGATGAACCATCATGGAGGGTGGCTTGAAGCTAAGAGGTGAGCATCAGATGAGGTACGTGTAGACAGATGCTTCTCTCCCACACACCAATTCCCAAATAACCACTCAGAGGCTTAATATTACTTATAAATGCTCAGGCTTATTACTAACTAGCTCTTACACTAAAATTAACTCATAATTCTTATCTATGTTTAACCACACAGCTTGGTACCTTTTCTCAGAACATCATTCTCATCTTGCTTCCTTTGTATCTGGTTGGTGACTCCTGAATCTGCTCTCTCTCTTCCCAGCAGTCTTAGTTTAGTCACCCCACCTATACTTCCTGCCTGGCTACTGGCCAATCAGCATTTCATTAAACCAATTCGAGTGACAAATCTTTACAGTGTACAAGAGGATTATTTCACAGCATTTCCCCCTTTTGTCTAATTGAAAAGGATGGTTTTAACTTTAACATAGTGCGATAATATACAACAAAACAGTTATTAAGTAAGAGTTACAGTAACACTATCTAATCCATTTGCAAAATTCTGGAAATTACTTAATTATCTATCTTATCTTGGTGAGTCCAAAGTTTTGTATCTAATTTACTTTCTATTATAACTAAGGAAAAGTACAATCATAACTATTCTGTCTTCAACTCCATCAAAGACCCAAGAAGGGTGAAATGACAGGGACCTCAAACTGCCTGGACAGTCACCCAAAGTTCCTTTGCAGCATTGGGGCATCCAACTCTGGCCTACAGGCAGGCCTAGCATGTCTGATAGACTTTATTGTGAAGCAGGGAACTTTGAAGGACTGTCCTATCTTGTCTTGGAGAGGTTCAGCAGTCACCTTTCTTGTGTCCTGCTGGTCCAATTTGGACAGTAACTATCAGCCATTGAGGCAAGGGCAGTTTTTTTTCCCCACATGGCTAGCTTTTACCATAAAGAAAACAAACTTCATATGAAGTTTCTTTGATGCCCATCATCCTCTTTGAAGTAATTAGCGCTGCCAGGATCAGATGTGTCTCACTGCTGAGAAAAGTCTAAGTTCTTAAAACATTTTAAATGCCATATTTTGTAGGTCTTTGAAGTGTTTAAAGATTGCCTATCTATTTGAAATATATCTCTGTATGACCTTGAAAACATACCTAACATGACTATAAGTTTGCTATTATGGATGACTATTAATCTGTTTTTCTTAATTATTTATTACATTTTAAATGAGCTACATAAGCATAATACCCTAAACAAGAGTAGAAATATACATACAGTATAATGAAATTAACTTTAAATATGTATCAATAGACTCAAATCCATACTAACATAAAATATGTAAGATTACTAGTTGTTTTTTGGATTGAAGTAGATTCAATAGTCTACCCTTTTATCCTATCATTTCTATATCTCCCCTTTTCTTTTCAGAACAAGATCCCTGAATCTAATCCCCTTTGTTTAGCTTTTTTCCTGACCATTATCCATAATAACTTGTAACGAATCCCCCTAAATGTTAATAAGCATTCATAATTTAGTTTTGGGAATGTGGGCATGGTTCTCTTGACTACTTCCTTTTGATTGGGGGTGCTGGTAATCTTTGAGGGACCCTGAGAAAATTCTTGATTATGGTCAAGTCTTGACTGGAGAATTCTGTGAGGCTGGATTATCTCGGCCAGCAGTTTTAAAGCCATTCTGGATGCAGAAGTCAGAGGAAACTGCAACAGAGGTGCTTTGAAATGTTGGATCATCTGGGCCATCCGTTCCCATTGAAGACCTTTTGGAGTTGATCAAACCTGATTTTTCTTAACAGAGAATAACTCCACACTCTCTAATTTCCTGTGGAAATAAAGGCAGAACCTCTTTCCCAAAGTAACATGTCCTTTGACTTAAATTTTGAAGTCAAGATATTTTTAAAATATATAGGTTAGATTAATCCAGCAACATTTATAATCAAATGCTCTTAGCAGCTGTTGCTCCTTCCTCAGCAGTAAAACAATTAAAAAACAACACAATAACATACAGTATCCAGATTCTCTGTGTATTTTCCATCTTTATTTGGCTTATTTTAGCTTTTTATTACTCTATTTTTTAAGGATTTTTTTCTACCCTTTTTCTTGTTTCTCTCCCAAACCTATGTAAATATTTAAAGACACTGTAACCTGCTTAGACTTTTTTGTTTGATTATTTGTTTGTTTGTTTATTTTGGTCTGAATATGTCTTTACTGCATATCTCTGTCTTTTTCTGACCTCATACCCATTTAAACTTCTAAGTGGGCATGGCTAGGACTAAAGCAGCCACTAAGTGGCTTGCTCTGCCCAGCTCCTTGGTCTGTGAGAGCTTAGCTTCATGGCAGAGGTACTGGTAGGAGCCACATTTACCACCCCAATTCTGGGGAGTTTTTGGATCCACACTGTCATCAAGCAGAGTGCTACTCACTGCTCATTCCATTTAAGTGTTCAGTAGCAGGATCTCCCAAAAGAGCTGTCTGTGCTATCAGCACAAACCAGGAAGCTTAATCTTAAAGCTGTGCCTCTGCTTGCCACCAGCAAACAGAACCCATCCAAGAAAATGCTACTACCAAAAAGCTGTGCTTGACTCTGTTCTTTTGTTTGTTTAGAATCCTTTGTTTAAGCTTCTCGGGTTTTTTATGGAAATTCTTGCTAAAGGTTTGGGCTCCATGTGTAGACAGATGGTTCTTTCCTGCCCACCCGTTCCCAAATAACCACTCAGAGGCTTAATACTGCTTATAAATGCTCTACTAGTAGCGCAGGCTTATTACAAACTAGCTCTTACACATAAATTAACCCATAATTCTTATCTATGTTTAGCCGTGTAGCTTGGTACACTTTCTCAGTACAGCATTCTCATCTTATTTCCTCTGCATCTGGTTAGTGACTCCTGATTCCACCCTTCCTTTTCTCAGCATTCTTAGTTTGGTTGCCAGCCTATACTTCTTGCCTGGCTACTGGCTAATCAGTGTTTTCTTAAACCAATTCAAGTGACAGATCTCCACAGCAGGTGTATGCAAAATGAATTGAAACAGGAGGTAGAACTTAAAGGTGTGTGTGTATACATTTATATATACATAATACGTTTTTATTTTGTGTGCCATTTTGTTTGGCTGGGTGCAGTTTTTTTGTGTTCAGCTTGTCTTTCTTTCTTTCTGGTTTGTTTGTTTGTTTGTTTATTTGTTTTTTAAGACAAGGTCTCTTTATATAGCCCTGGTTGTCCTGCAATTCACTCTGTAGACAAGGCTGACCTCAAACTCACAGAGATTTGCCTGCCCCTGTTCCTAGTGCTGGGATTAAAGGTGTACACCACCACAACCAGCTATTTTTCTTTCTTTTAAAGAAGCTTCTCTAACCTGCATTCATGTACATTATATGGTTACATACCACACTGTGACAGAAGATATAAGCAGTGCTAACAACTTGCCATGAGCAAATCAAAAATCTCTCTTCCAGAAACCTCGTTTTACAGGAGTCCATTGCCCTTCCAGATGCAACATTTGCCACTCTCCGATTGACTTTCTATGTATTTACTTATACATAGAAATACATAAATATGTTTGTATAGATACATCATTGATTTTAATGTAAATACTATTATGTGATTTAAAAAATTAGTTCTTTGGGAGTTTTGTGCACCATTTTAAAAAAACAAAATCTAATATGTGTAAACACAAATTTTGTTATACTTTTCCCCCTTACCTTGTCAATTACACTGAGAGAAATTGACAGTTTTGAAGCAAGTGTTGCCATAGCCACCACTTTCTGTGTGAATATTTAGGTCGGTCTGAACTAATTGTAGCTGCAAACATATAGGTTCACACGGGTACATCCTCTGTTTCTGACAACAGAGAGGACCAGGGAGAACAAACACCACAATGACAATGAGCACACATATCTTCACATCTCAGGAGGTAAATACCACTTGAAGAGCTGTTAAAGAAACGGCTGATTCCAGAGCTCACCTGGGCAAAACACAAGACAAGCACATAAAAGAAAGATATAGAAAGTGTCACGAACAGGTCTATGTTGGTCAAATCAGGTATACTTTCATCTTCACAACAATTTTATTATATTTTGTTAAGAACTGAGTAAGAGTTGGGAAGCGGTTTGGAGAGATGGCTCAGAGGTTAAGAGCACTGACTGCTGCTCTTCCAGAGGTTCTGAGTTCAGTTCCTCATAACCACATGATGGCTTGCTCACAACCATCTATAATGAGGTCTGGTGCCCTCTTCTGGCATCCAAGCATACATACAGGCAGAACACTGTATAGGTAATACATAAATCTTAAAAAAAAATAAAAAAGCTGGGAATGATGGCACATGTCTTTAATCTCAGTACTAGGGAGGCAGAGGCAGGTAGATCTCTGTGAGTTCGAGGCCAGCCTGGTCTGCAAAGTGAGTTAGAGGCCAGCTAGGGATGTTACATAGAGAAACCATGCCTCAAAAAACAAACGAACGAACGAATGAATGAAAGAAAGAAGGAAGGAAGGAAGGAAGGAAGGAAAGAAGGAAGGAAGGAAGGAAGGAAGGAAGGAAAGAAAGAAAGAAAGAAAGAAAGAAAGAAAGAAAGAAAGAAAGAAAGAAAGAAAGAAAGAAAGAAAGAAAGGAGGAAGGAAGGACCAAAAGAAAGGAAGGAAGAAAGAAAGCAAGCACAAGTCTATATGGGTATACGGTAACATGTGACCACACTGAAAGACTTGCAAAGGAAGAGGCAGTGACACAGGGACTATGAGCATTTCCCATTACCTCCCCACAAAAAATTAATTACAAAGACAAAGCAAGAAACTGTTGACTTATTATGAATGTATGCATGCATGTTTGTGTAGGTGCTAGTGTGGGAATGGGTACATATGCACAAGTGTGTACACATCTGTGGAGGCAGCATCCTCTTCTTTTTAAGATTTATTTGTTATTATGTATACAGTGTTCTGCCTGCATGTGTCCTTGCAGGCCAGAAGAGGGCACCCAATCTCATTACAGATGGTTGTGAGCCACCACGTGGTTGCTGAGAATTGAACTCAGGACCCCTGGAAGAGCAGCCAGTGACCTTAACTGCTGAGTCATCTCTCCAGCCCCTCTTTGTTTGTTTGTTTGTTTGTTCGTTTGTTTTTTGAGATGTGATCTCTCATTGCCTTGAGCTCAGCAAGTTAGGCTGGCTGGCCAGTGAGATCCAGGGATCTACCCACCTCTGTCTCCCAGCACTGAGATTACAAGAGTGTGCTACCACACGTGGCTTAGGGGGATAGAACTCATGTCTTTGTGCTTGTGTGACAAGGATTTTACTATGTTACCTGCCCAACCTTCCCCAAACAGGAAACTTTAAGGTAGAGAGAGAGAGAAAAAAAAAATCAACTTCATTAGTGTTCAAAGAACAGCCATTAATGATGAAACAAGTTCAAAGCCTGCTCCATCCAGGAGGAGGCAATTCAGTGCAGAGTCTCACCTTTGCAATATTGGCATTAACATCGCATAGCCTGAAGGCAATTTTTGGGGAAACACTAGATAAATCCAACCTGGAGACACTGTAAGTGGCCTGTAGTTTTCAAAAGTTTCAAGATCATGAAAATCAGAAAAATACGGAAGGAACTGTTAGATGTTGAAGGACTGAAAAACTGGATACCTGGGGGAGGTGGAACGGCTTAGTGAATAAAGCCATTTGTTGGACAAGCCTGGGAACCTCAGTTCAACCCTCGATTTCACATAAAGGTGGGGGGGAGACACTCCACCAAACTGCCCCCTGCCCTCCATAAGTGTGCTGTGGCACATGTGCACACCCACATCATATACTACATGCACAATGATGATTACTTGGGATCCATCATGGGAGTGAGATACAGCTCTTCAGTTGCATTTTTTGGGTGGTAGTGAGAATTTTGACCGTTCGTTTGTGAGGCTCGGGAAGGCTAGTCAGGAACATTTATTCAGACTTGCCTATTATAGGACGTGTACAGTCTTTTGCTATTGAAGAACACAGAGATCTTTTTCTTCAGCTGGTAATTCAGAAGAATTGTACTCTGGGACTGGGCAGATGTCTGACTCATTAGGAAGAGAGTTCTTTTGTTCTTCACATTGTTTTGTGGTTGTAGTTGTTTGAGCGAGGGGTTTGCTTTGTAGCTCAAGCTGGCTGAGAACTCATGATCTTCACACCTTGTCTCTTGAGTGCTGGGATTGCAAGCATGTGCTACCATCCCAGGTTGCCTTCCTGACTGCCATTCAAGGTACCTCAGTAGTGTGAACTTGACCTCCAGGACATAGCTACATCAATGAACTCTGCCTAAAGCAGGTACCCCACCACACACCAGGGAAGATAATTAAAATAGGCTAATGTTTATTCTGAATAAAACTAGTTGGAACAAAGTAGAAGTTTTGAGAAAGCCCCCAACCCCAGCTCATTCAGCAGCTCTTTCTCATCTTCTGCAAAACCCAGCTTAAAGGCCATGGAAACAAGGGCTGGAGAACACTGATGATATCTAAAATTTCACAAACTTGTTTGAAATTGTGTCTAATAATAATGGGTCAGTCCTTCAGATTTAGTCAAGAACAAAGAATAACGAAGGTTTCCTGAAACCGATCATCTAAATAGATCTTGAAATTTTATTCAAATCCATGTACTATCGCAATAGATTTGATATATTGAATTTTGTTTTGGAGTTGACATGAAAGTGATGTTACTTAAGTATTAAAAAAAACCAGGGTTTAGACTTCAAACAAGTTAAAAACCACTCCTGCAAATAAGCATCATTAAAGTAATTAAGTTTTCAGTATATCATATACACATTTGTGCATAACCAGACTACCTTCACATAAAATTTTGTTGGCCCTACAAAAATGGACATTATTGGGGTAGATGAAGTGAATAAATATGATGAAGATGGGGAAGGTAAAGACTGGGAGAGTAGACTTTCTATGTGAATGTCAAGATAAACTCAGAGCAGGGTTACAAAACAGCAAAACTGAATTTACTTGAGTTTTGAATAGGGAACACAAATTTTCAGAATAAAATAATTTGCTTACTTTCAGAGAAAATAGATTTAAAAGATATGTACCACAACTTTGATCTCATTCATTAATATGGTAAAGGTTTCCCCCACAAGGTGAGAAAACAATCATTTGTTTCTATGTATTACCCATGCAATCCCATCAAGACTCAGAAAGTGATGGAACTTAGCTTGTACTGTGCCTTTTCTAGGGTCCAGCTTCCCCCACCCTGTAAACTTTATAATGATAAAGGAAAAACTAAACAAATACTAATAAAGTAGTAATTATTAAAGGGATTCACTACAGTAACTTTAAATAAATTTGCTAAAGACTACGCTTTGTTATTTGTTCCCAATAAAAATACTCTTTCCATCAAAAGAAAGGCAATGAACTACTGTGAATAAGAGAATATTAACTCAGAGTTTAAACAAAGAAAATTTTAGTGTTCTAAGAGCTGTATTGAAGATAGGTAGGCGAGAGTGTTCACAAGCCAGACATGGATGCCGTCACAACACGCTTCCAGAGAAGTCAAATCAGCTCTCATATAATTTAGTGTTCCCAGACCCTTCATGATTTTCCTTATGATCTGTAGAGGTTGAAGGAATCTTGAATGCCATGGTAATAAAGATTTTTCTTTGTGAAGGTCACCAGAGGAGGGGACAGTAGATTTTGCTTATATGACACATTTGAAAAGCCTGTTTGAAAGAGCCTGGTGCAAGAAGTCACCTACATAACACACAATGTATTTATGACCTAGAATCATTTTCACATGAAATAAAATATTAACTAATTCACCTTTGTCTGTAGCTTTTAAGTGTTAGCCCTTGATTGTGGCAGGGCTCACAGCCTTTTGGCATCTAGGTGCTTCCTATTAAGATTTCAGGACTGGGGGATTAAAAAAAAAAAGCAAAAGATTCCAACATGGAAAAACGTTACCTGATTTTTATAAAAATTGTTTAATGTGGCTGTACCAGCCACCATTTCTAAACTCAGTGCTTTAAAAGTTATACTATGCAAAGGTCACTTGATTCTTATAGTGAATATTTAAGCCATGTATTTGAATTAGGTATGCATTAAATATGAGGTGCGTGTATATGTACTCATTATGAAAATGGATTTCAATCATCATATAAAAGCAAGCTAGAGACAAATACCTTATTTAATAACAATATTTAATTATTCAAAATTTTATACAGATAGCTTTTAAGCGCTTACTACAAATAATAACCATAAAAGGAATTAAGAATAAGAATACACAACAACAGTGTAATATTACTATGACTGTTTTTACGATTTAACTAGAACATTAGTATTACATTTTATTTACAAGAACTTCATTTTTCTAGTATTGATTCTTTAGTATGTCATTTTATTGACTTCACCTTTATACTTTTTGGAACTGAAGACATGGTATGTACATTAAGAAGCTAAAAGGATGGTGATGGAATACATGCAATAAAACGAGCCATATCTAACTGGGGGAGGAAAGGGACCCAGCTGGAGCAGGGGAGTAATCACGAGGAGTGCAGCAGGTAATGGAATGAACAAGAGCAAAATAATGACACACGCGCATAAAGATGCAGTGATGAAAACTATTATTGCATGCTAACCTAAAAAGTGGGTGAAGTCTTACACGATTAAGGAGTGTTAGTTTCTATGTAAATATATCTCTTTGCAAAATATCAAGAATGCAAATGTTTCCTATATAATTTGCCATGTGCAAAGTCATTCTTAGAGTCTGGGATAGAACCCAATTGATGATCTGTTTTATGGGCAATTTCCTGTCAATTGAGAAACCATTTGAACATCAAGGAATAATGCCCAAATATAAAGGCATTTCTACACTGGTCATTTGGAGCCTGGAATGTATCTACTGCTAGCCCTGTGTCTCTGGATACTACGTTTTGTTTGTTTCAGCTTGACTCTTCTTGATAACAATGCAGAGGACGCAGAGTTTCAGAACGGCATTTAGACTTCATGCTCCAAGTGATTGTGATTCACGTGTTGAAAGAAGAGATGGTCAAGTTCTCTGAACTTGGGAACCTTGAAAAGCAAAAGCAATAGTGTGACACTTCATGGTTCTTTCATTGGGCCTGTCTAAAGTTAGTACTGAAGTAAAAGTATTTTCTGTAATTATTATCTAAACTTAGAAAAGCTGAGAATAAATATTATTTGAATTAAAGAAAAATACACAAGCAAATAATTGATCTCACCAGCTTTGAGTGCATTCCCTGTTTCCTGACCCGGTTTCCCTAACAATCTGTTGAAGCAGCTATCCTACTCAGAGAGTTCAGGAAATGGTTCGGGAGAAAGCAACCATGGAGTCAAAAGGCAGAATGTGGGGCTGGAAAGAAGCTGGAGTTTGCTACTTACAGGACCTTTGGATGTGTGCTCTCTAAAAGCTGTCAGTCTTACACATTACATTTGCTTTCTCCTACTTGTACATTGAATATAATACCTCACGCTATTGACCAGTCTTTTTAATAAAAATCTTTTAAAAATTGTTATAAAGAACATAAGTGGTATTCGCTGGTTAAACTCTATGTTTGTTTAGTTTCTGCTTTGGAAAGTATCTTACCTTTTGATGTGTATTATTTTTCACTTGTTTACCTTAATTTATACATATATGTGTGCCCACACACGTTTGTGTGTATCATATACACGCATGCACCTATGGGGGTCAGAAGAGGGGGATGCCTGGGAACTGGAGGTGGCTGTGAGCCAGCTGACGTGGGTGCTGGAAACTGGACTCAGGTGTTCTGCAAGAGCGTTAGTTAAACCTCTCAATAGCTGAGCGTCTCTTGAGCCCTTAACTTTTTTATTTTTCCTTTCTTCCTATCTGTGAGTAGAGAGTCCATGTAGTTTTAGCACACATATGCTACACAAGTGTTGGGTCGTAAACAAAGCTGTCCTCAGTGGAGCTGAGATGGGTGAGTGGAACTCACTTCTTCCTAGGCACTGGAGAGGTACTAAGCACTGTTTCACACTGAAAAAGCCACTAAAATTTCTGTTAATGATATATTTTTAAGGTTATTTTATAGAAATTCCTGGTGTTTACTTTTCTGTAAGTAAGCAAATACACTAGGGATAATGAATATGAGTCTTAATTGGCAGCTTTTAGGCATTATCATTATTATTATTATTATTATTATTATTATTATTATACATAGTATTCTGCCTGTATGTTTGCCTGCAAGGTCAGAAGAGGGCACCAGATCTTATTACAGATGGTTGAGTGCCATCATATGGTTGCTGGGAATTGAACTCAGGACCGCTGGAAGAGCAGCCAGTACTCTTAACCACTGAGCCATCTCTGCAGCCCTTTTAGGCTCTCTTTTAACTGGCTAGCTCCCTTAATCAAAAAGACTATCAATCTAACAGGCAACTGGTCTACACTTAGTTTTTCTGATGTTATTAATGAACCTAATTTCTCATGCACCAACTTTCTCATGCATGCTACAAGGTGCCTTGAAAAAACTACAGAAAGGTTGCTGTGTGGCCCCAGCCAGGGTTATTAGAACCAGCTTGCACCAGGTATTTTGCTACCAAAAGGCACAATAAATTCCTGGTGATTCTGTGCCCACTTCCATGCTGGCCAGAGGGGAAGCCTTTCCCCTGGTGCTGGCAGAAGGAATTGTATGGCTGGTGTTAAGAGGTAAGGCTATGGTTTGTCCCAAACTCAAGCCTCAGTGACAGTGACTGTTGCTGGAGACAAGGCTGCAGTTGAACAAAAACGTGGCTGTAATTGGTTCAATTACCCCTCCTCAGACTATGTATGTGTGCTGCTCAGCCTCACCCAGGGAGCCCGCTGAGAGACACTGCAGCATTGCCTCTCCTGACATTGTGTATCAGACCAACAAATAGCTTCTCTTGATCTTTCCTTCTTGCAGTTAGTTCAGTACAAGCTGAACTAATATGAAAGCGGCAGCCGAGCCAGCAGAGGGCACCAACAGCCAATCAGCAGAGTAGCCGTGGCGAGCGGCATGGAGGATTTTTTTTTCCTTTCTTTTTTTCTTTTCTTTTCTTTTCTTTT
>CABHPQ010153040.1:36983-47163 GCA_902168405.1 Peromyscus aztecus | reverse complement strand
GATCCTGTGCTGGCATCCCTGTTCTTCTTTCCTCTCATATTTCATGGGTTTACTTGTCCTTCTCAGTCATATCTGCACACAATTTCTCACTCCTCACTCCTTCTTCCTCTCCACTTGCCCATATTTCTTTCTCCATTTTTGAATTCCTGCCTTTATTCCATCTCTATGTTATCCAAAATATTCAGCAACAACAAGGACATATCACTATCATCAACAACAAAAAAACAGTAACCTGAAGACACAGTCTTATTTACAAGTACTTTATATCAAAAAAAGATCTAATATTATCTGTAAAATACAAAATATTTTGCCACAGTTGTATCTGAGATGATTTTTTTCCACTAGAAATAATATACTTTGATGATGAGAGAGAGAGCTGGTACAGTGGTCAAAATAAAATGTTTTCTATATGAATTTTTAAATCCAATGTATTACATTAGTAAATGTGACATGACAAAATAAGTAATATGTAATATACTTTTCAAAACTGTGAATATGTTAAATTAGTATTTTATATAAATATATATCAGAATATTCATAAATGAAAAAGAGCATGCAAAAAAGAGCATTCTCAATTTTAATTATCCGTAATTATTAGTATAAAAATTAGCAATTTTATTTCCTACTATATATTACACACAAATATCTCATACCTACAAAGAGATAACATCAAAGTAATAATAAGCATGAGGAACAACCTAATCTTATTTGGAAGTTTCTATGAGAACAATTATTTTCCTAGCTTCCCTTTTAGTGAGGGCTTCACTAGCGTACTTTAAAAAATACAGGTTTTATTCATTTATCAATAAAATCCTTGGCAGATTTTTGTCCCCAGAGACAATTCTTATCATGTGTTTTCTGTTTTTTAAACAGCAACAAGGAGCCTCTTAACATCTATACATCACGAATAGATTCCAATAATAAATTTATAGATAAACAATATATACATTGTATGGTGTTATATTTATATTATTATAGGTAACAATTATATATAATATTAAGCACATGTAATAAACTAGGTACAAACAATATGTTGATGTGTTTTGTATTATATCAGAGTAAGAATATGTATGTTTTATTTTTCAAAGACATTATTTGATATAGCCTTGTTCTTCTACTATTTACATACCACACCAAAATGTAAAACAGATCTATAAATAGGAGAGAAAAGAGATAGAAAATTGGTGCATTAAGTGTTGATCATAATGATGAATAAGAAAGTGTATCTCATGTTAAAATGAAACATTTCATTCAGTAAATTTTATTGTTATTCTGAATATTGAAATAAAAGAAGAATAATCTCAGTAGGTCCTTTTGGAAAAACAAATAAATTACAAATGAGGACTGAGTCCTTGCCCATCTGTGCATTTTGCAGCCATGATGAGAAATTGGTGATTTGTCACCACGGGCGTTATTAAAAACAGAGTTCTGCCAGCTTAGCTTTCATACATAACAGATTACGCTAATTATCTGCTGTGGCAAATTCACACTCTGGCTATTAACTCTTATTTACCTGAATAGACAAAATTAAGCATATACCAAATAGAAGCCAGCAATTTCCAAAACTAAAATAATTGGACTGCGAGATGGCATTAACTGCCCATTGCTTGCTGATAACAGCTTCATTTCCAATCTTGTAAATAAATGGAAACATTGTACCATATTGAATTGGGTTTATTGTAAACCATCACATGTGTGATGGACAACCATCATGGACCCTCTGCAAAAGCAGCAAAGGCTTCTTAAACACTGAGCCATTTCTCCAGCTTCCTCATTCCTTTCTTATATGGACGTTCCTCTCAAAATACTTTAAGTTGTATATGGGCTTCCATTATGATTCAGCTACAGCCTACGAGCAAAGACTGAGGTCTGATTGTAGCACCAATTGTTAACAAAAAGTGTCCATCGCTGAGTTTTTGCTCTCTGTGGTAGTTTGATACAGACGGGTTTGATTGGGATAATCCTGTTGAGGACCTAAATTTTTTGTTCGTGTGTTTGTTTTGTGTCAAATTGACACAAACTAGGAACATCCGGGAAGAGAAAACCTCAGATGAGAAAATACCTCCATCACAATTGCCTATAGTCAAATCTGTAGGGTATTTTCTTGATGAAGAATATATATGGGAATTCCTTGTCCCTTGTGAGCATTGCCATCCCTGGGCAGTTGGTGCTGGGTTTGGGGGAGGTGGGGGAAGGAGAAGAGGAGGGAGGGGGCAGTGCTTGGTATGTAAAATAAAAATAAATTAATTAGTTTTAAGAAAGTAGGCTGAGAGGGAGATGAGGAGCAAGCCAGAAAGCAGTGTTCCTCCACAGTTGACTTCAGTTCCTGCCTTAAGTTCCTGGCTTGACAACACTCAGTGAAGGACTGTGAACTCTAAGCTGAAAGTCATCCTTTCTTTTTGAGTCATTTTTGGTCATGGTGTTTATCACAACATCAAAAATCTAACTAGAACTGGAGGAGGGTGGGATAGTGTTTATATTTGCTAGGGAAACTGTGAGGGAAAAAAGCTGTATAGCCATTAATGAAGCAGAACCAAAAGTTCTTTAAGAGTTATTTCTACACACACACACACACACTCATGTATGTATAAACAAACATGCACTTCTTTGAGGTCTCATTAAAGTCACCTCTGAGATGTCAAAATTATTGAATATTTGACTTATGACTCAACATTCCTTCTGTTTTCCATTTTTCATTTTTATATCTATGCATTATTCTATTTTTCCCTTCCAACTTTCGCCAGATCTTCCTATCTCCTTCCCCATACAATTTCATGCTCTTTCCTTCATTCAAAAATAAAGAAAATATCAGCAACAACACAAAAAGAATGCCAAAGCAAAAGCAAACTGAAGAAAACAGCATCCCTTCTGTGTTGGTCAGTTACTCCTGAGCATGGGGCTTATCCTGGCATGTGTGTTCATATACTTGGTGTCATTCCACTGTGGGGGAAGGGGAACTGATTTTCCCTCTGCCGGCAGCTGTCAATTGCAAATAACTTTTTGTTTACAGGTTTTAAACATCTGTACTCAATGAAATCTCTCTCTGGCTTCCCTACCTGTAGTTCTAACCTTGATATAATTCAATAGTTGGTTGAATTTCCCATTCCACATCTATTTTGAAAGATGATTTTTATTTTTTTTTCTGTGATATATTACCCAGCTTCCCCTGAATCTTCAATTTCCTCACTCATTGTTGTCAGGTTTTATCACCAATATCTATTCTGCTGTTTGCTTCTTAAATATTATTCCTGAGTCTTTATCCTATGTTCTCCATCCATTGTTCCTGTATGCCACTTTTATCTCTATTTTTCCATCTAGTCACTCTGTTAGCACCAGCTGTCCACTTTATTCCTACAAATTTTGTGATGATCTGTATACAAATAGGTTTAATCAGTGTTTCAACTCAGAGCTCTACTGAACTTGGGCCAATCTGTGCAGGTGTTATTTACCTGTGCAATTTGAGGCAAAGATTTCAAATTCAGCAGCTTGTAAACAACTCTCATGTCCTTTCCTCCTGGCCTATATTGCATATCGTACATCATTAATTTGTGCTGCATTCCTCAAAAAATGTTCAAACCTGAAAAGATGGAAGTATCAATATAACTTTTTATTTCACAGTACCATAGTATAATTAATATTATTCGTCAACTATTGCTTACCTAGAGCATGTACCTAGACATCATTTTTGTGCATTTAAAGAAATAACCAGCACCTCTCTTTATCAATAACAGTTTACTTATTAAGTCACCACATGTCTTAAAACACAGTGCTTTACTCTGAAGTCATTGGGTTTTCATACAATCCAAACTTCTACTGAAATTATATAAATAATTGCCCCTTGACATGAAGAAAAATATAATGTTTTTTATAGTATATCTTAAGATAGAATACAAAGAAATGGCTTCCTTTGTGGCATTTTTATACATCACCCGTTCTTATTCTTCTGCCTTTTCCCCTGGCTTTATCTTCTGACCTCCCTTTTGAGGGACCCTTTCCTTCCTCTCAGTGTTCTTTCTGCCTCTGCTTTCTGGCAGTTTATATTCACCACCACCCCACTCCCACCCTCGCTTTGCTTCCTTTCCTTCATTTAAGGTCCATTCTTTGCCACATGATTTCCACTCTTGTCTCAAGAACAGCACAAATATTGTGCACACACACATCCACATGCACACATAGATACAACACACATAGGATTCAGGATATGATGCCATTCCTTTTTACTGAAAATAGATTCTTCTCTCATCCAGCACATCCTGACTACAGTTTCCCCTCCCTCCACTCCTCTCAGAACTACCTCCCCACCTCTCTTCTCCTCTATACCCACTCCCCCTCCATATCCTCTTCAGAAAAGAGCAGACCTCCAAGAGATGATTGCGAACAGGGCAAAACAAGACTCAAGAAGATAAGGCCAAAGCCCTCATATCAAGGTTGGACAAGGCATCTTTCTGTGTCTAGCTTAATTTACTAAATAATGATTTCTACTTTTTCCAATCATGGTCTCAACATTTCTCGCTCATGCAATCCCTCCTCTTTCTCGACAATTGGACTCCCAGAGCTCCACCTGTGGGTGGTTGCATTGGGGGGAGGGCGGGAGGAGGGAGGATAGGGGAATCTGTGGCTAATAATGTAAAATTAAATTAAATTATAAAATAATAAAAAAATAATGGTTTCTACTTGCACCCATGTTCCTGCAAATTTTCTTATTTTTCTTTGGGCTGAATAAAATCCTACTTCTGTGCATTTGCTACCCTTTTCCACATGCTTCCATCTGTTGTAAAACAATAATGCAGCAACAAAGACAGATCTGTACACATAGTCCTCAGAGTTTGTTCACCTAGAACTGGTACCACTGGCTAATACGATATTTCTGGCTTTAGCTCTTAGCGAAAGCTCTGTAATATTTTCATAATGACGGCACCAGTTTGCATACCCATCCCCAGTGAATAAGGGTTATTTCCCCATATCCTTGCAAACATTTGTCCTTTTTTTTTTTTTCTTGATGACACTAGTTCTAAGTGAGGGATGATAGAATTTCAATTTAGTTTAATTTGCATTTTCCTGATGGCTAATGAATTTGGACACTTCATCAAAAATTTATTAGCTATTTGAGTTTCTTCAATCTATTCAATAATTATCCCATTCATTGAGAAGATGGCATATGTGTATATTTCTCCCAATTCTGTGTATATTCTACATATTAATCCTCTGGCTGATGCATAGTACATAAATTCTCCTTGCTCTCCCGTGGGTTTGCCTTCAGCTCTGGTGATTGTTTGCTTTGATATGAAGAAGCTGTTTAATATTTTTGTAATCTCCATTGTCAATTTGAAGTTTATTTCCTGAACCCCTGGAGTCCTTTAGAAGAAGTTCCTGCTATGCCTATATTCTAAAGTGTTTTACTTAGGTGTTCTAGCAACTGCCAAATTCCAGATCTTTCATTAAGATCTTTGATCCACTTTGGTTTGATTTCTGTATTCCATAGGAGATATGTACCTAACATGATTTTTTATATGTGAATATTCAGTTCCTGAGAACCATTTGTGGAGTGGTTTGCCTTTTACCCAATGTATACTTTTGACACTTTCATCGAATATTATATTGGTATAGCTTGTGTATTTATTTGTGGGTCTTGTGCTTGATTCCATTGGTCTTCATATCTGTTTTTTTGGTTTATTTATTTATTTATTTTTTAAGACAGGGTTTCTCTTTGTAGCTTTGCTCCTTTCCTGGATCTCGCTCTGTAGACCAGACTGGCCTCAAACTCACAAAGATCCGCCTGGCTCTGCCTCCCAAGTGCTGGGATTAAAGGTGTGCGCCGCCGCCAACACTGCTGCCGCTGCCCAGCCCCATATCTGGTTTTATGACATTGGTTTTAGTCACTGTAGCTCAGTAGCATAATCTGCGGTGAGGTGGTAGTTTTTCTGCCAAAACTACTTTGGCTTTTGGGGGGCTTTTTGTGCTCCCTGGAGAACTTTGGCACTTTCTCTTTGAAGTATTAGTTGTGTGAGAAATGACATTGATGGAGATTGTTTTTGGCAGTATTTCTACATTCTAGAAAATCTGTGAATTCATGAGGGTGAGAAGTCTTTCCAAGTTCTAGTGTCTTAAAGCTTTCATTTTAGAGATCACTCTTTTTTTTTTTTTGGATTAGTTTATCCCCAGGTATTTTCTTTTTTGAATTTATTTGAATTTATTTTTTGAATTATTCAAGTTATTATAAATGCATTATTTTCCCAATTTCTTTTTTTAGCTAGTTCCCTATTGGTGTAGAAACTAAAGTAAAATAAAATAAACTGAACTTAGGCTGATATGTATGCTGATACTATCCAGAGCAGTTGTTCTCAACCTTCATAGTTTTGTGATCCTTTAATACAGTTGCTCATGGTATGGAACAACGAACCATAAAATTATTCCATGCTACTTCATAACTTAAATTTTGCTACTGTTATGAATCAAAATGTAAATTTCTGATATGCTGGATATCTGCTGTGTGACCTTCCAAGGCGTCGTCACCTACAGGTTGAGAACCACTGATTTAGAGTTTTGCTCACCTCCATTTTGATTTCTACAAAGGCCACGCTAAGTTGCTTTCGCACCTGCAGTAAATAGTGTTCATTGCTAACACTCTTCACCTGCATGTTACCTCTTTTCTTGGTCATATTCTTTTGACTGTGGTAGACAATAGCTCAAGTCAGTTTTCACTTGCACTTTATAGACAATTTAGGATATTTATCATATTTTTAAGCAATTGTTAAGTTCTTCGTTTTGCTTCTCTTTTTTTCCTGTTCTAACATCATTTCTGTTTCTGTTACAATTATCACTTGATTTCTGCTCTTAGATATGTTTATAGGCTGCATTACATTACCTGAGGTGTACCTGTCAAATCAAACTTGTACCTCTAGAAGGAAACTCATACAGTCATGAGATATGCTCATCTTGATTTGGTTTTTGAATGAGCCTTTTAATATAAGACCTCAAAGAATTCCTGAGCAGAGCACCATTAGCACAGACACTAAAATCAGATAAATGATATCAGATAAATGATATCTCATGAAATTAGAAACTTTTACATGAAAAGAAGAACATAGTCATTCAGACAGATCAGCAGCTTACAGAATGAGAAAATATTTCTACTAACTACACATCTGGATAGAGAAAACTATCCAAAATATATAAAAAAATAAAAAATTCTAGATACCAAGAAAACAAATAACACAATTGAAAATGGGGAACACATCAAAAAAGAGAATTCTAAAAAGAGGAAATTCAAAGGCCTAAGAAACACTTAAAGAAATGCTCAACATCCTTAGTCATCATGGAAATGCAAATCAAAACTACTTTGAGATTTCAACTTGTGTCTGTCAAAATGGATAACCTCAATAAATCAAGTGACAGCTCATGTTGCCCCCTCCTCCCCTATTTCTTGAGTAGCTGTTGCCTTGCTTGCTGACCTTGACCAGATGTACTGATTCCCTGCCTGTTTCCTTCCTCCTGAAGGAAATAAAGCTTGCCTGGAGAGTCAGAGGGCAAAAAAAGCCATTATAAGTAAACAAAGAAGTCAGGCAGTGGTAGCACACGCCCTTAATCCTATCATTTAGCAGGCAAGAACTCTGTGTGTTCAAGGCCACACTAGGGAACAGAGCCAAGCATGGTGACACACCTTTATCCCAGTACCAACCATAGAGTTCTGAAGGTCTGTACAGACAGACAGAAAGTGACAGAGCTGTGAAGGAAGAGAGAGTGATGTAACTGGACAGAGAGCAAATCAGATGGCAGAACAGCAAGGCATATAAGCATGGGTAGGCAGGAAGTAACTCACATTTGGAAGCTGCAGAGTTGGTGATGTAAGGTTGGCTCATAGCTTTCCCTATTCCTATTTCCCTGATTTCTCTAGGGCTTTCACCCCTATATTTGGCTCCATGTTTTTTTTTAATTATTATTTAATGAGACCATTTAGAAACTCATCTACACAAGAGAGTACTACTCAGTCATTAAAAAATAACATCATATAATTCATAGAAAAATGGATGGAACTTGAAAAAAAATTTTCCTGAGTAAGGAAATTCCTAAATCTCATAAGGAAAGGGAAATATCAAGATAGTTATGGATGAATGGAAATGCTGAAATGGGAGAATTATGCAGGGAAGGTTTTGTGAGAAGAAGGTGAGGGAGGAAATACAGGGAAAGACAGCTAAAATTAAGGGCCATTTGAGGGGTATTATGGGAAGCTAATACAGTAGAATCTTCATATAAAGGATATCTAAGTGAAATTGCCAAATAATGGGGGGCAACGCTGTGACTGATTACCTCTTGTCACTAAGTGGAACACCCAGTACCAGAATTTGGTTACATCTAATTGAATTATTGGCCAAAGGGGTCCCATAGAAATTCTCAAACCAGCCAGGCTGTTGCTTAGACTACAGTTTGCTCTCGACAAACTGATGGTAAGGCAGGTTTCAATGCTGAAGACAATTCCTACACAACTTATTGAACATAGAGAAGTTGAGCTGATACCTCCATAATACCTTTATCCCTTGTTTTAATGTCTTTGGTACAGGAAGGTGTTCTACATGCTACCAAAAGAAAAAGGTAAACACCAACCCTGCCACAAACCTACAATATTGTCCTGCCTACAAGGTATGTTTGTGCAATGGTGGCACAAACTTGTAGGAGTAAAAAAAAATCAATATCTGATTTGACTTAATGCCCACTTTATGAGATGGAACCCATAGCTGATACCACTTGGGTGAACATGAACCTGAGACTAGACAGCCCATGGACCCAGGGTAGAATCAAATAATACGGTCTAAACAAAGACAATTAAATGTAGTGATAAAATTATTCTTAATGATGTTCTGCTATACTCATAGATGAGTGTCTTGTTAAGCCATCACCTGAGAAGCTTCCTCCTACAGCAAATGGGAACAAGTACAGAGACCTACAGCCAGACATTAAGCAGAGTGAGAGAACTTGGAACACTCAGCCTTACTTGGGTTATAACCATCAAATCACTCTCATCAGGGCTCAGCGAACCCCATGGAAGAGGAGGCAGAGTGTAAGAGCCAGGGGGGATGGAGAACACCAAGAGAACAAGGCCTTCTAACCAGTATGATCAAAGCATATATGAACTCACAGAGACTGAGGCAGCATGTGCAGGGACAGCATGGGTCTGAATCAAGACCTTCCCATATGTATTATGGCTTTCAGTTTAGTGTTTTTATGGGATTCCAGAGTGTGTGAATAAGTGGGACTCTGTTTCTTGGTCATCTCTACAGCTGCATTCTTTCTTTTAGTTTGTTTTGTCCAATTCTCATGTGTTAGTTTTTGTTCTACTTTATTTTGTTATTATCCCTTGGAAGCCTACTTGTTTTCTAATGAGAGACAGAAAGGGGTGTATTTGGATTGGAGGATAGGTGAGTAGAACCTGGAAGGTGTAGAAGAAGGGGAAAATGTAATCAGGAAAAAAATAATAAAATAATTATTTGAAAGTTATTTTCCTATTAGAACTTCCTCCCTATATCCTAGATGTTCTAGGAAGGTTTGCTTTTATTTTAATTAGATTCCACAATATCTTTAAGTTTAATTACGTGATTTTTTTAATAATCCACAGATAGTTTAACAGTACATTTAAAAATATTTATTATTTAAGTTTATATGTATTGTATACCTTATATGTGTTTATGTGTACCTCATATATACAGGCATCCATGATGGTCAAAGGAGAGTCTTTCATCTCCTTTAATTGGCATTATAGGTTTTTTTTTTTTGTCTATCTGATGTAGGTGCTGGGAATTTAATCAAGGTCCTCAGCAAGAATAATAAATGATCTTAACTGCTGAGCCATGTATCCAGCACAGGTGTGTATTTTTAATTTCCAATTATTTATATAATTTCTACTTTTGAGTCCCACTAGGATGTACTAACATACAAAACATATTGATTATCATTTGTATGTTGAGACTTTCTTTTTGGCCTACTTTTTGGCAATGTATCTTAGAGAAGGTTCTATGAAATTCTGAGGATGAGGTATATCCTATTTATAAAATATTCTGTGTTGGTTGTGGTGGCACAGGCAGGTAGGGTTTGCTAAAAGAGGCGGAAGCAGGAGGATCAAGAGTTTGAGGCCATCCTGGGCTATACATCTCCAAAAAGAAAAAAAGAAAGAAAGAAAGAAAGAAAG
>CABHPQ010153040.1:13382-36973 GCA_902168405.1 Peromyscus aztecus | reverse complement strand
AAAGAAAGAAAGAAAGAAAGAAAGAAAGAAAGAAAGAAAGAAAGAAAAGAAAAAGAAACAAAACAAAAAAGCCTGATGGTGACAGCACACACCTTTAATCCCAGCACTCATGAGGCAGAGGCAGGTGAATCTCTGTGAGTTCAAGGCCAGCTAGTTCCAGGACAGCTAGTGGTGTTACACAGAGAAATCGTGCCTCGAAAACAACAAAAAATAAAACAAAACAACAACAGCAACAACAAAACCCCCCTAATATTCTGTAGTTACCTGTTAAGTCCAACTAGTATATTGTATAATTTAATTGTGATTTCTTATTCTTAATTTGGATGGGATAACTAAAGTTGAGAGTGGGTCAAGCCTGTCACCTGATATTATTGTCAGAGATATAATATAGATACATAGTATCCAGCATTTTAATTCCATTGGTGTTTGCTTTATGAAACTAGAGCCAGCATATTCAGTGATGAATTATTCCTTTTATTAATATGTAGGTGTCTTCTCTGAGCCCCGTTAGTTAGTTTTGTTTGAGTTACGCATTATCATGTATCAGAATGGCTAAGCCAGCTTATCTTCAGCTTCCCTTTGTTGGGTAACTCAATTTCTCCTCTTTTTGTTTGCAGATTTTGTCAGTGCAGTATATTTCTGGGAGAAGACGGCTAGCTGGTTCTTGTTTAATAATGGAGCCTGAATCTTTGAAATGGGGAGTTGAGGACATTTACATTTAAGGTTAATATTGATACTGTCTTGCTGGTGTCTATTATCTGGTGTCCTCATAACACCTTGGGTTGATATAAATCCTCTTCCTCATTCCTGGTCATTATCAGGCTTTTGCCAGTTTGCTGAAAAGGGCTTAACAGATACCAGTTTGTCATCTCCCTTTGTGTATTTTCTGTATCTGTGCTTGTTTTGGAAACTTCTTATTTCTCCACTGGTTTAGAAGATGAACAATCTTGGTTGTCAGTTACTGTTTTCAGGGACTGAAATATATCATTCCTTGCTCTTCTGGCTTTTAAGATTACTGAAGAGCTTCTATGATATTGATCTGAAATCTTTGCTTTGTAAAGTAATTTGTATTTTCTCTAATAGTGTTTATTTTTATTTTTATTTTTATTATTATTATTATTATTATTATTATTATTGTGTTTGCACATGTGTGTGCATGCCTCTCTCTCTCTTTGTCTGTGTGTGTGTGTGTGTGTGTGTGTGATTTGTTTGGGGCAGAGGCATACCTAAGCATAGCATGCATATGGAAGGCATAGTACTACTTTGTGGAGCTTGCTCTCTCTGTTTTTTTAATGAGTGTTCCGTGAATTAAACTCTGGTTGCCAATTTTATGAAGCAAGACCATTCACCCACTGATCCATCATCTCAGTAGCCTCCTTAGAGTTTTCAATATTCTTTTTTTTCTTTCAGTTTGTAATGTATTAACTATGAAATGACATGGAGAGACCCTTCTCTGTCATGCTCATTATTTCCAGGCAGGTCATGGGATGTGGAAGACTATAGCTCATTACTGTTCTAACTGGATCAGTTTCTGGTTACATTCCACCTTCCAATATACTTAGTCTCACAGTTCTTACAGAATACTTCTGCTTGTGGTATTGTGACTGGTCCAGCATGTTGGTTCCTGTGAAGCTGTTTTCTGAGGCAGTGAAAGAAAAGGTCCTTCTCAGTCTAGTCACAGTAGGGAACCTTAGAAAAATCTCATCATCGGGCTCCCCCACTATCCTTCTGCCTTTGCCTCCACGCCCAAGAGTTTGACCATCTCTCCTCTGGCATGGCACATCCATGCCCTCATTTCTAACCGCTGACATCTGCGCAGTCCTCCCTCATAGGCTCACTGGCATTACGGCACTGTGTCCAGGAGCAGGCAATCTCTCCCTGATATTTTCAGCTGACTTCATCCTGGTGCAAGCATCATAGGGCCAAGCAGGTACTTCTGCCTCTTTACCACAGAAGGACTCTCCTTCCTTTACCTCCTTTTCCTAAGAATATAGTCAGTTCTCTTTGATCTTGACTCTTCTTTGTCAGATCACACCAAAGTAGCTTTTAGTTCGTCATTTTACACTGAGCCCAGAACGTTCAGTAATTTTAACATTTTAAGAAGCATGAGCCTTTCCTGATCCATCCTAGCCTTATAGCACTGGCTGTTCCTTGGTAAAATTGCTTCATATTCAGCTCTTTGAATTCTTAAATCATTTACAAATCTATTCTTACATTTAAGTCTTCTTGTACCTTCAGATGCCTCTGTGTGAAGCAATAATTCTCACTCACCAATCCATTCCCATCGTAAAGTAAATGTTACAAGACAATTCCTTTTTCTGAATATTTTAAATTGCTATCTCATATATTCACCTAAGGTCCTTCACTTACTATCAGGAATGATATTTTATCAGATAGCATCTTTCCTGAATGACACTGTTGGATTATATATATATAAAAAGACTTTTGAAAAACAATTTTCTCTGTGTTAAGTTCTGAGAGTAAATAGCCCGATGATGTCAAGTGCCACATGCTTTGTGAAGGAAAGCATTGACTTAGATCTTTAATATGCAAGCAGTGTGACTAGATCAGGGTGAATTTTGCTACCAACCAGTTAAAGAAGTCAAAAAGGAAATATTGTTTTTCAGCCTTTCAACTTGAAACCAAGTGTAGGTCGATGATATACATTCCATCCTCCTTATTGTGAATTATACCTGGGAAACATGGTCCCACTACCCACAGCCATGACAGGGTCACTATCTATCAGGTGCTTGCATCTTACTAAATTATAGTTGTGTCCAGGATATCTGTTTTTATTTTCTAAAATATGACAGTATTTGCAGAAGTGTGATAAACATATCAATTATTAAGAGAAGAAAGCTATTATTAAATAATTTTTTAATCAACTGCTTGGCTCTTGCCTAGCAAGGATGTACCTTTGAAAATTAATCCCAGATATATGCCAAGTGTTAGATTTACAATAAATGGGAAAAATATAATGGAATATTCTGTATGTCAAGTTGGACAAGCTACTGTAGACATGTATGTAATCAGTAATCTATGTTTTGATAGGAAGTTACTGTGTTGATTTGATTGATACCTATAGTATGTTAATTTTAAGAATGGAAATGATCCTAGGTGATCTGAATAGGCAGGTTTACATGATTTTGATGGAGGTAAGAACAGAGCCGAAACTACTCTAAAGAAAAAGAAATACTGTCATCGACACAGCTTTAATCAGTGCCGTGAGATTTAGCCTGTCTCTTCTGACAGACTCCTTATAGATTTCAGTTGGTGTAACCAGCCATCACATAACAAGCCTTTCCCTTGCATTATCTGTTAACACATATCCTAGTGGTTCATATATCTGCTTGGAGCACTGACTGAAACAAGAAAGAAGCAAGTGGGGCCAAGGTTTCAGCTTAGTTGGTAATGAGTTTGCCTTGCATACATAGGAATTAACATTCCATTCCAAGACACACAAACAAAAGAATTGACTGTAGTTTTAGGTATTTAAAATCCCAGCTTGCAGAGGTCATCACGTTGCTGGGACTTGCTGGAACATCAGTTTAGGCTACTTGGTGATTATGAAGCCAGTGAGAAACAGTGCCTCAAAGGTGGAAAGAAAATGAGAGAGAGAGAGAGAGAGAGAGAGAGAGAGAGAGAGAGAGAGAGAGAGAGAGAGATTCCTTGAAAAAAATTTCAAACATAATCTATCATTAGTAAAATTCATGCTGCATGGTCCATTTCCTATCAGAAGCAAGATTATAATGTCGAATAATTTAAACTTCCTATACCTGAAATAACAAAAGACAAAGAAACCCCGACTTGGTATATCTCCCAAGAAAACCATTATTATTAGTTATGCAAGTCATTCCTAGGAACATAAAGTCAAATAAGAGTAACATATTGGTAGCAAACAGAATATATTGATTATGAGATTATGGTGGAAGAACCACAGCTTCTACAGTTCCTATTATAGATATTGTAGTGATAGGTTTCTCCGGTCCCAACAGGCCCACAGCCACTTATAAAATAATCACTCAGAGGCTTATATTAATTTGAAACTGGGTGACCTATGGCTCAAGTTTCATGCTTACTAGCTCTTATAACTTAACCCATTTCCCTGGATTTGGGCAGACATTACTGTTCCTTATAATTTGCTTGTAAATGGGCCATGCTTTCTAAATTAACCAGGAGAACCAAAGGATAAAATCTGATTACCTGGTGGTGTTTTCCCATTTCTACAATGTAGCTACTGATTGATGGGCACATGGATTGACTCTCCTATTCCTTGCAGTTCGATAGATTGATCATGTATTTTGTTGTTTTCAATTACCATAATTTACTTGACAGTTGTGTATTCATTTCTCTTCTAGTTTACTTTCTATTGCTGTGGTAAATACTAAACAAAACCATCTTGGGAAATAAAGTATGTATTTGACTTAATCATTCCGATCATAGTCCATCATTGAGGTAAGTACGGGCAGAAACTCAAGGTAGGAATGGAGGGGCAAATATTACAGCATATACACTAAGAAATGCTGCTGCCAAGCTTGCTCTTCTGGCTTTCTCAGCTTTCAGTTTTTATAATACACTATGAGCTACCCTAGCTTGGCACTACCAACGATGGTCTTGGACCTCTTCCACCAATCAAGAAGAAGCACAACAAATTTGTGTACACACCAATCTGATGTGTTTTCTGAATTGGAGTTCCTTTCTCACAGTTAACCCTTCCTCATGTCGTGGACAAATGACAAACAAATAGATCATCATTAAACAACAACACTTTCTTGTTTATTCCAAAGATCTCATATTACATGACAATATAAACCACAGAATAACTTCAAAATTGCCAGTCTTTAAAAAATTCAAACACTTTAAAATTTCAGTGTATTCAAAGTGCCCACAATCTCTTTAAAACTTTAAGGCCTCTCAACTTTAGCTTTGTGGGAAAAGGAGGGGAGGAGAAATGATTCATACCTCTTATTCCAAGAAGAAAGAACCAGGATCAAGTCAAGCGAACTCAGTATCCACAAATATATATAAAATCCTGTAGCTAAATGTTTATCATCTGGGATACACTCAGTCTTCTGGACTTCAAAGGATTCTGACAGCTCCACTTCTTAGACTCTGCCATTTGCAGGCCAAAGAGTTGGTTTCAGAGCCACCTCTGTTCCTTACCAGTTGCTGTCCTTGGTAGTTAGTTAGTCCACGGCCCTGGCATCTACAGTATGCCTTTGGTCCTCATGTGTTCTACCTTCACTTAGTGGCTTCCTCTGGGACCTCTTCAGGAACTCAAACCTGCCTTATGGTGTCAAGCCTCACCTTCAATCCATGAAAGCTTAAATCTTGGAGTGTCCACTCCAATAAACATTAGACATTCACTACTGGCTTCTCCTGGCCTCAAACAGTGCCAAGCCTCAACTAGTATGCACAATCCTTTAATTCCTGCAGGTTCCATGCTTCCAAAACCATACCACGTTGGCGACTCTCACATACTACCTGCTACCAGCTACCTGCTAAGATGTAGCCTTAGGCCCACTGTGCCACAGCTTCTGGATGCTAGCATTTTTGTGAATACTCTAAAAAAGAATTTCTCCTCAATGATGCTTCTTTCTTCTTTAAAGACAGATGATTCCCCAGCTCTAGCTAACTGTCATTAACTGCCTCAGTAAATTAAAATTTTCACTTTAGGAGTACTTCTCTCTCTCTCTCTCTCTCTCTCTCTCTCTCTCTCTCTCTCTCTCGGTTTTTTTTTTCGAGACAGGGTTTCTCTGTGTAGCTTTACGCCTTTCCTGGATCTCGCTATGTAGACCAGGCAGGCCTCGAACTCACAAAGGTCTGCCTGCCTCTGCCTCCTGAGTGCTGGGATTAAAGGCATGCCCTACCACCGCCCGGCGTAGTCTCTTCTTAATAACAATGAATTCTTCAGGCCCAGCAGATGAAAAATTAGATTCTTGATTCAAGCTATCATATGAATCATCCAAATAGAATCTTTGAAGAACTTTCAAGCATCCCTCTGAAACTCCACTATCCAGGCCTCCATTACCTGCATTGTTATCAGCATTCTTACCTTCCAAGTTCCCACAACAAGTTCTGAACACTCAGTAGCTTCTCCAGCCCAAAGCTCTGGAAAAAAAAATAATAATCTGGTGTGTCACAGAAATAGTTCATAAACATTTTGCCAAATTCTCTGTTGTTTTGCTTTCTATTGCTGTGATAAATTAATGTCAAAATTGAATTGTAGAAGAAAAGATTTATTTGGTTTCCAGATCTCAATCTATATCCCATCACTGAGGAAACTCGGGACAGAAAATCAAGGCAGGGACCTGAAGGCAAGGATTGTAGTCACACCCAAGTGGGGCAGCTTACTGACCTGCTCAACATGGCTTGCTCAGGTCATTTTCTTAAACAACTAATTAATACTGGCCCCAAGAAAACACTGTCCTCAATGGAATGGGTCCTCCTATATCGATCATTCATCAAGAAAATGCCCCTACAAACAAGCCAATATGATGGAGGCATTTTCTGAGTTGATGTTCCCTTTTTTCAGTTGAGTCTATTTTACTTTATTTATATCAACAAAGAAAACAAAAAATGAAACAAACAAACAACAACAACAAACTAACCAGCAAAATGGCCAAATAACTTTTATTAATTCCAGAGTAAATCTTTTACTTTTATTACAGAAGGGACCAACACTGACTCAAGTTAACACTAGCTGCTATAATCACAAAAATCTTACTTTCTCTATAGAAATTTTATATATATAGGGAGATAACTAGAGATAGATAGAGACAGAAGACAGATGATAGATAGATAGATAGATAGATAGATAGATAGATAGATAGATAGATAGATAGACAGATAGATAAGATAGTTGATTTAAGAGACTGTGATTGATAGGACAGTCTTAAAATCCAGAACTTGAGTAGTCTTCCATATATAACTAAGAAGCAAATGGAATTCAGAAGGAAAAATCAAAACAGTAATCACACATAACTAGGGTTCAGATAATTCACTCAAACCTTTTCCTGACTTCTACTCTAATTAGACAATGGAAAACAAAAACACAAGGGAGGAAGAAGAAGACTGTGATGTCGCTGCTCTCACCAACACCGTAGGTGGATTATCTAATATTCAACTTCATTTGCTCATATAATATTCTTAATTGTAAGAAAGATATCAACAATATTAACAACCGATACCAATGATAAACTAACTTCACATGAGAATTCTGTAGTTTAAATACCTATAAGGCTAGTAATTAATTAAGTTTCACAAGGTCATGTCACAAATACTCTCATTTTATGAAAAGAAAACGATCAAATACTGACAACCATTGGAATGGTCTCAACTAAAATAATATATTAACGTCCATCATAATGTCATGTATAAATACTTTTATGACAGAATTGCATCACATTTAAATGAAGAGACGTCAACCATGGTAAAGGTGGAATATCTACCCTGATTCCTTTTATATTGAAAGTCATAGAGTCTTTAATAATCTCTTGACTATCTGACTTCACAGGGACTTTAAATGTTAAAACACTGCACCTCTCAGCTCTCAAAAGAAAAAAAAAACATTTAACCTTCTAATTTAATGCCCAAATTTTCTGTTATACTGGGCATTGACACATCTTTTCTCTGAATTTATAAAATCAAAGGGTCTTGGAACCTGAGATAATTCAACTTTAGAAGGTTTTAAAGGTTAAAGGCACAGAGTGATTTAAGTATTTAGAGGAGTAAAGGAGTGTTTTCTGAGGCAAAGAAATCACTCTAAGTTATTCAAAGGCTTCCTTTTCCTCAGGGCAGCTTAAATAATTGGATTCATGGATATCTGAATCACTAGCTGGATGTAAGAAGGAACCAATGTCACTTTCTATATTCATCCTGAAATATTTGCTCCATTTCACCATTTCATTTAAAATGAATTTTTGACAGAAATAAATACTAAATATGTAAACCAAGACCTTGGGGAAATTATTTTAACAACATGTAAATGTATATGAACCACCTAACAACATAAACTGTAGTTTAAGAGATATGATCACTTAAGTCATTGTGTTTAACAGTTTATTTGAATAATTATTGCATATATTTATGACAAAGAGGTATATTTGTATTCAGAAATTAAATTATTCAAATTTAGTGCAAATGTGAATCATATTGGCATATAATTTTATTTTAATTTGCTAATTAATGAATAATTTTTACTTATAAGAAGAATTGGGTATAGAATTATAAAATATAAGGTGAATATAGTAGTTTGATTAAATGAATGCCTTATGTGTAATGATCAGATACATAAATATATTCATATTTCTAAGCTAATTTATATTATATCAATTTTTATATATGGTTTATACTTATCCTAGAATGTCTTGAATGGGTGATGAGATTGTAAAGGAATACCAGTATGGACTTTTAAAAGGAGGATGGACTGGAGCATGAAGGAAGAGTGTATCTTACTACAAAAACATTCTTACACTAAATGTGTCATAGATTGATGGGTGGTACCAGTCCTCAAATAAGAAAGACAATGATTTAGTAAAAATTTGGGGTAAAAACAATTTTATGTGAATTTGAATTTTTAGAGATTTTATGCATGAGTACTGTACTTGCTTCACTTCTATCCCTTCCTGGTCTCCACACTTTACCCTCTACCTCATCCTGTGCCCCTTTCTCCCTCTCAAATTCACAACCTTGTAATTCTTTGATCTACCATCTATTATCTGTCTTCTATCTCTCTATCTCTCTATCTTTATATATCTCTCTATCTCTATCTCTCTATATCTCTATCTCTCTCTCTATCATGTATCATCTATCTATCTTTAAATCAAGTGATGTGTATAGATACATACTCAACCTGCTGGGAACAATTATTATTAATATGTATATGTGAAAGACAGAGTATCTCAAATAACTGTCATTATTGACTAGGAAAAAACAATTATGCATTCCTAGGTCCCTATAAGACATCCCTCCATAACCAGGCAGAATATCTAGGGGATCAGAAATCTGAATCAGAGAAGCTGTGGTTGGTGATAAGCTGAATAGTGTATTTAGTTGATAACACTAGTAATCCTGTTGCAACTGGTCACATCACAAAGAAAAATGTTGGCCCGGCAGTGCATTTATATGCTGCTTATGGAGACATGAATCAGGAAAGGAGCACACAGTGTACTGCTCAATCAATCATGCTTGGCCAAGTGGGAAATAAGAGCTAAATAACAAACTGGTGAACTATCTCTGCGTCCTTGTTACCCGGAGAGCTCCAGAGCAGTCATGATTATTCACAAAGGAACTTCTTGTACTATTGAACCTCACTAAAAATCATTATGTCACACATCAATTATGTGATTTGGAACAAATATTAACTTCTCATAGCCATGAGGTGTCTCACTCAATGAATTTCACTGATTGTAGATATCTAATTAACTATATGTACAGTTACTGTTTATATGTTCATCAATACATATGATAGGGCTTTTGACTAGATTAAAAAATTTTAAAGTTAAATTATGATATAAATGTGATGAAAGTAATGAAAAAAACAGTGGCTTGGAATATAAAATAGAAAAGCTACAGAAGCATATCTGATCACTTAGTGTTTATTGCCTGTACATTTTAATATCTCTTATGTGTAAGAAAGTACATTAGGGAATATATTAGATGGATGGATAGACAGGACAATTTAAATACAGTAAGCTGCTCTACTGATGAATTCTTGTATCTTATTGTTGACAATGTATTTTCAAAAAGCTTAGAAATACATTTGGAAAGATCGCCTCTCCATATCAAATAACTTTATGACATTAAATTCATACATTTCTTTAATGATTATAAATTTAAAATACTGTAAAATTAAGTACCACCTAATTTAATCAAGGTGATTGGAAAAATGTGATTATATTAAACTATGAAAAATATGATCCAAATCTAATATGTTCAAAAACATATTACTTTGAAAAATCAAAAAATGCCTAATTAACACACATTAAATGTTTGCCAGATAATGGCTTGAATTGATATCACACAACTGAAGATTAAAAATACATGACATAGCTTCCTCTCCCACAGGGTATAGAATGTCCTATTGATGTTTCTAGGAATGCCAAAGAAGAACCTCCATCATATTGAATGAAGTCAGAGTGGGCCAAAAGTTCTTTTGTAATGAATACTTGGCATATAATATCTGTCACTCCTACTCATATACTAACTCTCAAGAACCCCCTCCAAGAAATATAATTAGAGAAATAAACTGAAATAGATTGATTCTTCATGCAAGGAATAAACAAGCTCATATTTGTCAAACACCTTAGAAAGAATAACTTTGACATTGCCAAACACGAAACAGAAAGCAAGCCAAGAGTAGGGCAAGGCCTTAAGCTTACCCCAAAGCTATACTTCCTCCAGGATATACACTCCTCCTAAACTTAGGATTGTTGCCACCTGGAATCACATGTTCAAATACATGAGTGATGGGTAAACATTCTCATTCAAACCACCACACCACACCCACACCACACTTCGGAATTAAAAAAATGTTTACCTTTATTCTTGGAATATCAGGAAACATTGACACACATATAAACAACAAAGTGCTGTGTAGGGTGAGAAGACAATGTAAGGATGCAGAAGACAGGTGACCCACCAGCTGAGAACCAATGCCTTGAAAGAAATCAAATTTGCTGTCACCACCTTCTTGAAATCTAAGCTCCCTGATCTTGGGGTGAATAAGTTTCATTTATTTAAGTTAATCTGAAATTGTGTTAAAAGAGTCCCAGCAAAGTAGCATGCCCAATTATATACTTGGTTTGCAATTTTGATATTATAGTATTGCCATTTTTGAGAAATGGTTTTTGATTTTGTAGTCAGTCCTCACACTTAAACCCTCAATCTTGCCTCAGCATCCCTCGTGCTTGGATTGAGGGCTTGGACCACTGTGCTACATGTTGTATGTTATCATGAAAATGGAGCCCTAAAATGTGGCTGTAAACACTGAATTAGCGAATATTTAATATTTGTTTCAGAAGAAATATAGGAGTGTCCTACTGCAAGCATATAATTATTGATTGTATCCTTAAATCAGAAAATTCTATTGCTTCATATGTGTTTTTGTTTGAAAACCTACTATATGATATATGTTCTTGATTCATAAAAATTAAACTCATAGCCAAGAACACTACCAATATTGCGGGATCCAAGTAGATCTACTATTTTAACTAATTTTTATTGGTGTGATAAAAAAATAAAAAACACCATGACAAAACCAACTTGTAGAAGGAAGAATTTATTTAGGACTTACAGTTCCAGTCCATTTCCATCATGATGGAAAACAGAGCAACAGCCAAACAGACATGTGGCCGGAGCAGCAAATGATAGCGCGCATCACAATCCACAAACATAAAGTGGAGAGGCCGTAGAGACAGTGCGAGGACTTTGAAACCTTAAGCCTTCACCAGTGATATTCTTCCTGCAACAAAGCCACACCACTTACTTCTTACCAAATTGCCAACAACCAGGCATGGAGTATTCAAATGTCCAAAATTTATGGAGGGTGGGGACATCTTATTTAAACTACTACATCTGCCATGTATGTCTCCATGGAACCTATCACAGCCATCTCAATATTGGGTATCTTGGAGAGCACACAGATGTCCCCCTTAGAGGCCATTTTAAATATCAAAATAAGCTCCAAACATGTAGATATGAAGATATGACAGAGAACATTCTAACATTTGTTTTTTTGTTTGTTTGTTTGTTTTTTTGCTTTTTTTTTTTTTTTTGGTTTTTCGAGACAGGGTTTCTCTGTGTAGCTTTGCGCCTTTCCTGGAGCTCACTTGGTAGCCCAGGCTGGCCTCGAACTCACAGAGATCCACTTGCCTCTGCCTCCCAAGTGCTGGGATTAAAGGCGTGCGCCACCAACGCCCGGCTCTAACATTTGTATTCCTGTTGAAGTTAAGTATGGACTTACACTCTATAAGCTGCCAGAAATACTAATCTTATGGGTATCTTTAATAATTATTCTCCAGATGTTTCTGATAAATATAATAATGTGACTAATAGTACTGGACTTAGTTTTTATCTCTGTTCTTGGAGGCTCAGTATTACACACAGAGCTTTCACTGTCCTAACATTATAATTTGCTTGCAGGTAGGATACTCATGTATGAAAGGACAATTGGATTTATCAACAACATTACAAATCTAAACTGCTGTGGATATTGCTCTTAAATAATAAAAGTGGTGGGGGAACACAGTCCTTTAATAAAACTGTGTGGGAAGATTTCTGAGACCTTTTGAGAAAATTCCCAGTAAACCAGTAAAGAGTCTTGTAACCTCTGGTATTATTCTTGGCTTGTGCTTTTGTGATTCTCCCTGGTATAGTGGATAGAAGTGAGCTTACTTTAGATTATTCATTACAACCAACTATTATTATTTGTTCATATGTCTCTATAAAAAAAAAACACATGTTTTTGCCATGTATAGCTTGCCTTTGTGATTATATACTCGGATGACCTTTCCTAAACCCCAGGGTACAAATTTTCTGATGCTCAGAATAAACTTGGATGTTGCAGGAGGCCTTCATCTGACTCCTTTTTAGGCTCCATTCTCCCAGGTTCCCCTGCCACTCTAGAGTGGTAAACAGACCACAACTTCATTCAAGCTTTAAACATATTTAAACAGACATATATTGCTGAGTGTGCTTTCCTCTGATTATCACAATGCATTGTTGCCATGATAGAAAGGAAGTCCTTCAATAACTAGAACTGTCAGGAGAGCATCATGTAGGCAAAAGTGTCAGGGGTAAAGAAAGTAGAGATGAAGTCACTCCCCTCACTCTTATCCCTGCATTATTTGTTATATGACTTGTTTCAGTGCAGCTATGTTCTGGCAGTCTTGTGTTGATTTTTCCCTTTTATGTTTCAGGTTTCTATGTTTAATAAGTATCGATACATATCGATACTTATTAAAACACCAAATTATTCCATACAGGCATTACTTTTTATAAATAAAATAATCTACTATTCATCTTCTTTAAAGATTTTCATTTTCCCCCCTTTTACCCACTTAGAAAGGTGCTAAGGCAATCATCATTAATATTGTTTAATCTCTTCTACAAGTCAAAATAATATCTCAATCACATTCATGCCCTCTTTAATCAGATGGTATAACTTCCTTAGGCTTTCATGCATTTGAAGTAATTTAAAGTCAAAAATAATCCAAAAAGTGTATATATTAGAAGTTAAATATAAGCTTTCAGCATAATAAACTGTTTAAATAATAGAAAGCAACCAAACTAAAATACTTCTGAGGTTACATCCTTATTCAGATGCCAAATAAATAATTTTTAACTTATTTTGAGAAGTAATTCGATTTTACCATCTTATGCCTTTAGAGATGTGAATACAAGAATATAGAAGGTTATATTATATATTATTTTGTCATGGTATTGGAATATATCTTATACAAACAAAATATGAATATAAAGTATAGCTAAATAAATATCATATTATTGTTTAATTATGATTTAATAAAATATGACAACTATGAATTTAATTGATTCCTATAATAAATTTTCATGTTTAATGGGTGAGATTAGAGAAGAAAATGAAAATGATAATTAAAAATAAACACTTTAGTAAAGTTCTATATGAATTATTTGCATCTAATTTTAGGGTAAATTACTTTTTTTTTTCCTTTTACCTCAACTCCTTAACTTACTTGAAGACAAACAAATTCACCAACTTTCATTAAACACTCGTATTTTTGGTTTCATGAGCTGGTTCAGAGGGCAAGGGTACTTGATGTCAATACTGACAAATTGAGTTCTAACACTGAACCTCACAGGGTAGACAGAACCACCCCCCAAAATTTTTCCTCTGCGCTCCACTCATGTGTTGTGGCACGCGTGAGCATGTGAACACCAATACAACACAACACCCACTCACTCACACACACAGGAGCAAGAATGACAAACATGGTTATAAAACTAACAGGAAAATGACAGCTACCACCGTAAAGTTCTTTTTCATCCAAAATCTTCTCTGTCGAGTTCATTCTCCATTGACTTCCATATGACTGAGAATATGATAAAGTAAAATATAGCCAACGAGAAAGAGACAAAAGTAAGGCTTCTGCAGAATAAACACAGAGATTTAAACTAATAAATAAATAAATAAATAAATAAATAAATAAATAAATAAATAAAGCAGAAGATATTCAAGAAGAACAATAAGCCTATCTGAATATAAAACAGCAAAAGAAAAAAAAGGTGGCCACTGGAATTTGTTGCATTAGGTAAACAAAGAAAATGCTTTTTAATTATATTTCATCATGTTTGTTATCACTCTGTTCTCAACCATACACACTCATTTTAATGCAGTTTATCATAATTCTTGGTGAAATGTATCTTCAGTCTTACTATGGTTGTTTGAATGAGATTTCCCCCCATAAGCCTTAAATATATATATATATATATATATATATATATATATATATATATATATATACTCATGAGAGCTTGATCAGCTGTCAAGAAAGTATTAAGAGGTGTGGCCTTGTGGAAGAGGGTCTGTCCCTAAGTGTGGGCTTTGAATTATCAGAAGCCTATGATAGTCTCTCTCTGTCTCTCTCTCTCTCCATCCTTTTTTCTCTGTCTGCTTCCTGAGGATGAAAATGTAAAGCTCTTAGCTACTTTCCAGTCCCATGTCTGCCTGCCTGCCTGTAGCCATGCTCCTTTCCATGTTCATGATGAACACAGATGACATAGACTAAGCCCCTGAAACTGTGAGCAAGTCCCCAATTAAGGGCTATCTTTGATAAGAGTTGCCTTACAGAAGTTTCTGTTTCAGGAGGTCCCACTTATTAATTGTTACTCTCAGTGTTTGTACTACTGATGTTATATTTAGGAAGTAGTCTCAGGAGCCAGTTCGTTCAAGACTACTTCCTACTTTCTCTTCTATCAGGTTCAGTGTAACTAGATTTATGTTGAGGTCTTTGATCCACTTGGACTTGAGTTTTGTGCATGGCAATGGATATGGATCTATTTTCAATCTTCTACAGGTTGACATCCAGTTACTTCAGCACCATTTGTTGAAGATGCTTTCTTTTTTCCATTGTACAGTTGTGGGGATATTTTATTTGTGCTAAAATGTGGTGATATTTTGTTTGTGCTTTAATAAATAAAGCTTGCCTGGAGATCAGAGGAAATAGCAAATAATTTTAAGTAAACAAAGAAGTCGGGCAACAGTACCACAAGCCCTTAATCCTATCACTTAGCAGGAAGGATCTCTGTGTGTTCAAGGACACACTAGAAACAGAGCCAGATGTGGTGGCACAAGCCTTAATTCCAACACTAGTTAACCATGGAGGTCTGGAGGTCTGCACAGACAGACAGAAAGTGACAGATTTGTGTAGGAAGAGGAAGTGATGTAGCTGCGGGGAGAGAGCAAATAATATGGTAGAACAGCAAGGCATATAGACATGTGTAGACAGGAAGTAACGTGCATGTGGAAGCTACAGACTGGGTGAGGTAAGGTTGGCTGGTGACTTTCCCTATTTCCCTGATCTCTCTAAGGCTTTCACCGCTATATTTGGCTCCACGTTTTTTATTTAATAAGACCATTTAGAAATTCATCTAAATAGAGTCTTGGCTTCTTTGTCAAAAATCAGGTGTTCATAGGTGTGTGGGTTAATATCAGGGTCTTCAATTCAATTCCATTGGTCCACATGTCTGTTTACATGTCAATACCAGCTGCTTTTATTTTTGTAGTTCTATAGTAGAGCTTGAGGTCAGGGATGGTGATGGCTCCAGAGGTGGCTTTATTGTACAGGATTGTTTTAGCTATCCTGGGTGAAGGGGTTGGGCGTGTTTGCATATGCCCGGCGGACACCTCTGCCAAGCCAGGTCCGGGTCAGGATAGCCATTTCCGAGTCAGGGCATCTTGTAACCTGGCAACCCAGACACATCCGCCTGGCCAATTCCAGGTCAAGATAGTCATTTCCGGGTCAGGGCGTCTCGCGTGACCAGGGTCTGTGATGTCACGTAGCCATGCAAGTGCGCAGCATGGCTACGTCATCTACGTCTACCTGTACACGCCCCGCCTTATAAAACGCCACCATAACTGATCTAACCTTCTTCTTCACACACGTGTCTCCCTGTATGGGCACTCACTATCCCTTTCTTTGAATAAACTCTTATTTGCGGATTCTGTCGTGTTTCGTGACGTTTTCTTGCAGGGTAACAGCGCAAATAACTAACACTGGGTTTTTTGTTTTTCCATATGAAGTTGAGTATTGTTCTTTCCAGGTCTGTGAAGAATTGTGTTGAGATTTTGATGGGGATTGAATCTGTAGATTGCTTTTGGTAAGACTGCCATTTTTTTGTAGCTTAATCTTCCTAAGGAGCTTCCAGCAGTAGTATCAGGACCCACCCTTGGTGCATGAGCAGGCTCTTTGGAGCCCCTTACCTGTGGTGGAACACCTCGCCCAGCCTTGAAGCAGGGGAGGGGCTTGGACCTGCCTCTACTGAATGTACCAGGCTCTGCTGATTTCCTTCTTGTAGGCCTTACCTTCTTGTAGGAAGGAATCGGGGGTGGGTTGTGTTGGGGGAGGCTGGAGGGGCAGGAGGAAGGAAGAGGGGGATCTGTGATTGGTATGCAAAATGAATAGAAAATTCTTAATTAAAAAACAGAGTTGTCATGGTAATTGTGCCTTCTCATATCAATGGAACATTGGCTAAGACACTTTATCAAACGGAAGTCAGAGACACAGAAGAATCTGCTCATTAAATTTAAATGTGATCACTTGTGTGTTATCTTACTCTCATTTTATCCTACTCAATTGGTGATTATTATAAATATTTTCAAATCACAGGTGACTGGATAAAATAAACAATGTTATGAACAGAACATGGAGTTTTATTCAGCCACCAGGAATGAAATAATGCCATTGTTAAAAAATATGTGTAAATGAAGATTGTTATCATGAGTTACACTCAGATAATTATTTCATGTTTACATTTATGTATGTGATAAGGTTTTAAATAAAAGGCATTAAGGGTGAAAAGGAATTACTTAGGAAAAGAAAGAAGCTGACAGGAAGGGGAAGAAGGGTAAGGGATGGACGTGAAGAATGATAAGGAACAAAGTACAGACAGTCATATAATCAAATGTCATAATGCAACCACTTTATGTACAATTAATATAGCTAATCAAAGGGAAAATAAGACAGTTATAATCAAGGACAATTTTTACAATATCAAATAATTATTAGTACATAGTAGACACAGTTTTACTATTTAAGAATAAAAGAAAATAGCCTTGGAAATTCAAGATTCATAAAAAAGCAAAAATAAACAAAAAACTACATTCACTCGGGTACTATTATATTTAATCAATTTTACATTTTAGAAGAATAAAATGGAGAGACTCTAAGTCAATATTTAAAGTTAGAAATGTAAAATGAGTTTGGCTTGGTGTGAAGTCAAAGCTACAAAGTGGTTTCATGGTTTCATAATTTCACATTGGTCTTTATTTTTTAATAAGTTAAATGTAGCATGTGATGCAGATGATCAAAGTTTCATCTGGGTTAATTAAAAAGATAAAGTGCATTTTAAAGTACCCTTTATATCTACCACATTAGATAGAAATCAAGATGATTATATCCTTAAAATAGGAATGCTTTCCTCTAGCAAGTAGACTTCCCTGCTTGGAGGAGCTGCAAATAGAGACTGAACACTTGGAAAGTTTTCCAACATGCTTCACTTACATGAAAATATAATAAAATCCCCAAAATCTAAAATATTAAAAAGCAGTAGGAGATGATAAATACTTTGTGTGTGTGTGTGTGTGTGTGTGTGTGTGTGTGTGTGTATGTGTGTATTTGTGCCTGTGTTCATGCACAGATGTTCATGTGTGATTGAACATGTGCACATGCAAGGACCTTCCTCAATGGACCTCCACCTTCATTTATGAGACAGAATCTTTCATTGAATGTGACTATCAATGATTTGAACTGACTGTCTCTCCACTTATTGATTTTATTTGCTTGCCAGTTACAAGTACCATGTTGTTGAACACAGAAGTCAAGTTTGGAGTGGAGCGTGCACTACATAGACTTTCCTTACTATAACAATATGTAAGTCAATCAACTTAAAAGAGAAAGGAGTTATTTTTATTTCACCCTACAATTGGTTGATTCTGCTGCTTTGGGACATTAACAAGACTTCACGGCAGAATCAGGTGAGAAATCAGAATCAGGAATATTTCTCAGATCATAACTGAGATCATAACATAACGAAGAAAAAAACAAGTGCTTGGCATCTGTCTAAATATCCCTCTTAAGGGCACACTACCAGTGACAGAAAAATACCCACCAGGCATTGATTTTTAATGTTTCACTAACCTCACGTGGGCAGAGCTGGAAACAGCCTTTAACATGTGAACTTTCTACATCATTCAGATTGGAGTTAAAGTATGAGGACACCAAGAAGAAAGAGAGGTGGTGTCACTGACCACAAAATGCTTTCCAAATTTACTAAGGTTACAAATATAATAAATTATACATTAAAATAGAGGAAGTCAGTATTTTATTTTTTCACCATATATGTAGTATATCTTGATTATTTCCACCCCCTGCACAGCTTCCAACATTCCCAACACATCTTCCTCTCAATTTTACGTTCAATATTTTGCAACGTACTTGGTCAAATTAGTGATGGCCCTATGAGCATGCATGTGAGGTTATCCACTGAAACATGGGGAACCCAGCAGTGACCACATCAACACTACCATGGAAGTGACCAGGAGAAACATAGTACTGAAATCTGGAGAAAGAACTGTTATAGGCTGGAAATGAGATGCTCTGGGTAAACTACATCAAGAGTAAAAGTGCCATCATTTCACAATGCCAAGGATAAGGTAGAGCAAGTACGATCTTGCTTTCTGAAATAAATTTGAATATCAATGGAGGGACAATCAGAATTTGGCTCCGCCAAAGAATGATTTCTGTTAAAATTCTTACTAAGGAGTGATGAATGTCTATTGTAAACCATTACCGGTAAATTTTGATAGGCCATAAAAATATATTTCTGTGTTTAGGAGAGAGTTGACATGGAGAAACAGACTAGTGGAATTTTTTGTTTGTCTTTAAATTTATCTATCTATCTATCTATCTATCTATCTATCTATCATCTATCTATCTACCATCTACATCTTTCGTGTGTGTGTGTGTGTGTGTGTGACAAAAATTTGTTGTTGTCAGGTTTTTCTTTCTACAATGTGTATCCTAAGAACCAAACTTAGGTCATCAGCCTTGTCAGAAGCACCTTTACTCTCTTAGCTAACTAGTGCTAGCATATTTTTATTAATTGCCTCAGTGAGAGCAATGTTAAGAATTAAAGGGCATTCAAAATTTAATCTTTCCATTTCTAGTGTGAGTAGTAATGTGTTACAGTCAAAAGTTTAATATTCTCTATACTGACTACTAAAAGCAAATAAATCATGTGGTATCAGGAGAGGAAGATGTAACAATCCCATCCAAGCAAGATATGTCAGCATCAGATAAATGAGATTACTTATAGAACAGTTCCTGGAGAATCTGTAAGAATAAATACAAGGAATTTTCAGTCCATGGTATTTGTCCTGAAACATCTCCTAGAAAATAATGGTACTTTCCTTATAATTTAAATATTATGTTGTATATAAATATGTATGATGTAGTGACAGGCTATGGAGCATAAAACTAATCCAAATTCTTTCTTCCACATTAGAGTAAACACATGGAGGCATGTCTTCTGTTATTCAGAAAATGAATATTACTTGACTTAATTGAATTTCCAGTTCTGCCATTTGAAATACCTATTGACTATTTCATTGATTATTTATTTATCAATATCATATCAATATGCTAAATTTGGTTTTGAGTTCTGCCTATGTAAAAGAGTTCATATAGCAAATACATATAATAATTAAACCAGGGAAAGTCAGTAATCATTTTAAAAGAAGTACAGTCTACTAAAATAGAGCTTCCCTACTAATATGAAATAGACATGTCTAGAGACTGTCAAATTTTGCTTACTGAAGGAAACAACTTTTCAACATAATTTTTCATTATATTCCCAAAGCTAAACAAATTTTCAAACTCCCTACAATATTGACAAATAATGTCACAATTAATATTGTGTAGTCTGTACTACGCAAATAATTAAATAACACAGTGAGCAGAATGTCATATTCTCAGTGTTGTGGTTAGACTAGGTTCCCAGTTGAGCCTCATGAGCACTCCATTTCCCAGCAAACTATATTACTAAATAAAAACCCACTAATCCCCACTTCTACATCATTTAAGTGATAGTAATTTCCAAATATATGAATGTACTCATTTTAACAATTATAAAACTGGCATTCCTTTTTGATGTCTCATACTAAATAATAGGAATCAAACTCAAGACGTGAAGTCATGATTTTCTTGCTCAGATTACCCCTCAAACACAACTTTATTATTGAAAATCACAACACTGTTAACCATGTTGCTTAATGAGGATCCCTGAGAATTACCCAGCTCGATGCACCACACAACCATCATCCTTTTGTGGCTGTTCTTTTTCACCTGAACTAGGATAATAATTTTACCATATCTTACCCCTATGTGTTCTTGTACATCATCTAATTACACTCAAGTTACACTATGAGCATCAACTAGCATCTAAGATCACTTACCACGAATTTGCTTATGAGCTTGAAATGTACTATCTTGTCCCTTTCTGTTAACTATTCGTTATTTAATTTTCATCTCAAGCTTCATCTTTCCATAGAAGCCTTTTTGGTAACTCTTCTTGAGTTAAATCACTCTCATTGCACTATGAACCAGTAGTTAAAGATATTCCTTCTCAATAGCTTAATATCAATTATATTATTGAGTAACATTTATTTTTCCCATCCTACCCATCACACTAAGTTCTATTAACATTAATCTTTTGTTTAATGTCAAAGAATACCAGCTCTCAATAGATATTCTGTGACTAGTCATGAAAAGATTGAATATACAGTTCTTGAAGACCTAAGTGACCAGGTCACTATGGATCACATGAAAGCATTTCTATTGTCTTATATACCTTAGACACATGGTCTTCTTTCACTTATGACAAATTTTCCTCCATCTTGTAGTAGACCAAAGACTAATAATTGTATTGAGACTATTTGTTATTAGTATAGATGACCTTTCTTACCTTAATGCATGAGTTGAAAGTAACTTTCTCATGATTCCTCACCTGACTACTTTATGCATTCAATCTATTTATTGTTATTTTAAGTTAGTGTGTTTTCTTCTCACTGGTCATCAGAACTGTGTGCTTTTGCTTATTATAAGCTTCCTGTGGAAAAATACCCTTTTATTTACCAATATATCCTCAAAATTTATTTCACTTTTAGACATAAAGGAATTTCATATTTATTCTAGTAAGCAGAAAATCCATATGACATAAGTAAACTTATAGCCCAGTTCAAGAATTTACTCATTACTTTATTTGGATCCTTTTTGATTAATGGATAAGGATGAGTGAAATGACCAAAAAAACTATGGTTGAAAGGCTTAAGTGTAATAAAGACAATGTAAGTTTGAGCAAATGCCACTGCAGACATTGGGGCAGGAGCATAGACTTCTAGTACCCACAATCACACAAGGGCATTTGAGGAAAACTAAGTGGAGAAAAAAAGTAGATTGCCATATGCGGATGGTTGCCCAGCAGGTTTTAAGCTAAAAATAAAATAAAAAAATAAAATAAAATAACAAGAAAACAAAAAAAGAAAAAGAAAAGCTTGTTGTAAATTTTAAGAAACCGAGGTTTTTGGTGAAATAATATCTTTGAGATGTTTCTTTCTAAGAAGATTTGTGTGACAATTTCTTGTGTTGTGCAATGTATTAGTCCACAAAGTATGTCTTTGAGCACTGTAGAGTATGGATGCAGGCAAAACTGGATTCTAATTCTATTTCTATAACAGTTATTTCCTATGTAAGTTTGGAAGTGTTAAGTTGTTGTCAAATTAAAATATTAAGCATAATTCTTTACTTGATTGAAAATGACATTTTAAATCTTGAATTTTATAATTATATCTAACTTTATAGTCACAAACTACATATTCAGTGAATGTTGCTTTACTTTTGATTGATAGAATTATCCAGAAAGACCAAATGGTAGATAAACTGAATAGGCTCCTGAGATGCCTGCCAACAGAGTAGTGCTTCTAGGGAGCTCATTGTTGCTAGACAAATAGCAAACTATCCATGCTTCTCAAAAGTGCTGCTTTAATTAAAGAAAAGTTATAATGTTTCATTTTATGTATATGGATTTATATAAGAAGAATATTTGCTCTCTTCAACTGGACTTCTGGAGCTCGACCTGGTCCTTGGATGAGGCTTTCAGCATGTTTCCATGTGTTACTGAATGAAAGCTCTATGACGACAGTTAGGGCATTCACCAATCTGATCACTGGGATAAACCAGTTCAGGCTGGTGAACGAACCAGCTTTTTGGAGCCCATTGCCTATGTTGGGACACCTTGTACAGCCTTGATGCAGGGGGAGGGGCTTGGACCTGCCTCAGCTGAATGTGCCAAGCTTTGCTGACTCCCCATGGGTGGCCGTACCTTTTTGGAGGAAGGGATAAGGAAGTAGGCTTGGAGGGGGTAAGGCTGGTGGGGAGCAGGAGGAGGGATGGGGGAAAGGATCTGTGGTTGGTATGTGGAATGAATAAAAAAAAATTCTTAATTAAAAAGAGGAATATTTTGATTAGCAACATGGAGTGTGGGGAAGTTTTTGAGTAAAACTTACCAGGAAGCATGTTAGGCTTTACTATGCTTTCACAGGATGTGCAAACATAGGACACACAGGGACTTTTTAAGGACAACAGATTATAACAGAAACAAAATGTGTCCTCTCATTCTTTCCCTGGCTTTTAAATAAGATCAACTTTGATAGGATGATGATCTTTTAAATTATATTATATTTTATTTTGTTATGTTCAGAAAATGATTTAAGTTGACTTTAATCACAACCACTGCATCCATTTCCAAATTACATCTGTCTATAGCATTATGAATATAAATAAATTATGACAATCTCAAGTAAAATAAAACAAAATAAAAAGAACATACAGTAAATGAATTAAATAATTTTGAATTTAAAAATAATGTCATATATTTAAATGATATCATTTGCAAGGGACATCTGCTTATTTGTCTTTCCAATATATTCCATTAGCTTAATATTAAACAAATATAATTGATTCATACAATAATATTAGTAAATCAATATGAGTTAACTTTAAAAAGAGGATACTACTTAATATTATGTTATTTTTCCTAAAAAATAGATGGTTTTTCTAAAAAATTGTTTATGCTATGCTTGTCTCTTAGAGCAATAACAAATTACATGCAGTTCATAAACACCAGCAGTGCACATGAGAATAGAGTTCACAAAGCTTGGTTTGTATCTGATTTCCACCCATTAAGCATTTAACAAACACAACTTCCATGTCAATTTGGAGATGTTAGCCTTGATTTAAAGAATGACAGTTGTCAGTATAGAAGCTCTTATATGT
>CABHPQ010153039.1:0-12228 GCA_902168405.1 Peromyscus aztecus | reverse complement strand
GAGGGAGGCTCAGGAAGGGGAGAGGGAGGCTCAGGAAGGGGAGAGGGGCTCAGGAAGAAGAGGGAGGCTCAGGAGGGAGAGAGGGACTCAGGAGGAAGAGAGGGGCTCAGGAGGGAGAGAGGGGCTCAGGAGGCTCAGGAGGTAAACTAAAGGTCACACATCTTGGAGAACAGAACCTTGGAATTATCTCAAGGGCCCCTTTCTGCCAGTCAAGGAAGGAGTGAACAGCTGCTGTGGGAGGGAGACTGGATAGCTGGCAGAGAAGAAATTATTAGGCTGTTAAGCTAGGCCCAGGGGTGCCACTTTCATAAGTGGTCACCTGCGTTAAGGTGGGACTGTCACTGATAAGGTTGCTTTAAGTCAACCCTGTTCCTTGTGAACTCTGTTTGAAATGCCAGTGAAAACTCACTAGGTCACCGAGATGGACACTTGTACAATCATTACTTTGACCCGTTATAGCTTCCCTTTCTGTGATGAGTAGACGTGTGTGTACATCTTCCCAGATAAAGACTGTCACACAAGACCCAAATCAGACATGGATATATTTTATTTCCCTATTCTACACTGGCAACTACAATTTTAGATACTATCTTTTTAAGGTAATTCTTAGTTTTAGAGAGTATAATCATTTTTTTCTTCTCTGCTTCATGAGATTTATCTTTCCAAAATAGGAGATACATCAGGATATATCCCGTTTCTTTCTGTGGCTGTTACAGACATTTATGGTCAAGTGCACTGACATACACACATACAGACACCACTATCCAATCATGATAGAGAATGGCCAGCAATATGCAGATTCATTATGATGTTTTGTTACATGTGAAAACACCTTTAGCAAGGACAAATGGAAATGGAACATGGTTTACAACCACACATTTAAGGTGTCCTCGAGCTAGGAGTATGGTATTTCAACTTAGCAACATAAACATTTTTAATACTTACCAGGGTTGGCAAGAATAATCTACTGGTTTAGGTACCTAGGACATAAAAAGGCAAAAATAGATTAAGTTTACTTAAGGGTAGCTTTCAGAAATCAATCATTAACTCAGCTCAGCTGACTCAGCTCTATAAAACCCTTAAGTAGCACAGTCCTGGAACTATCCGCTAGCAACTTTACACAGAATGAATCACAGTGTATGTCAGATAAGTAGAAAATAATTCATTTTGCTTTATTTCATTCTTTCATGCATTTTTCTACTATACCTTCCAGGGAAGAGATAGAAGAAAAATATGAACTAGAAACTTTCAATATTTACCATAAGACAGTTTAATCCAACATAGAAAACTAAAATGAAAAGGTTATTAAAGAAACCAAATAGCACTTCCCTTCCCCAAGACAAAAAAGAAAAGAAAAGAAAAAAAAGACATGTAAAATAAACAGTACACACTGGATGTAGATGCTATTTTCCACAAATTCTAAACTCTGGTTTTAAAAGCTTCCAGCAAGGAAACATTTTATTCACTACATCATGGAAAATATCCACACTTTCCTTTTTCATATAGAGATTTGCACAAGTACAATTATTACATTTTATGTGCAAATAAAGAAAAAGCATCTTCTAGCTGATGGTGGTAACTAGGAAATGAAGAAAGCCGAAGAATATGCATCAGTAGTCAAAAAATACCCAATACATCAACATGCCACAGAAAAGGTGGCTATTTACAAGCTATTGAGAAAAAAGCAGAATATAGATAGTCTATTTTGAGTTTTAAAAACCTTCATGAATCAGCCAAGTCTCTGACAGGCACAGTCCATGATGTTCCTGGGTCTTTTACAGGGTTGGGGACAAGTGGGTAAGAACTCCCACGTATTCTACCTGGGTTCTCTCCTTTGGCTGGGAAAGGATGGATATCCAAGAACTGAAGAGTGACATATAATTTCCCAACAGACAAACAGCTCAGGCTATTCCATCCCAAAACTGCCTAGAGGAACCTTTGCTTCCTCCGTGGGCATGTTCTGTGGCTGTAATAAAACACTAACCGAAAGCAACTAAGGGGAGGGATGCATATTTAGCTTGTATTTCCAGATCATAATCCATCATTTTGGAAAGTAGAGGTAGAAGCACAAGGCAGAAGCTTGAGGAGAAACCAAGGCTAGCTTGATAGCTTGCTGTCTGACTCATACTTAACTAGCTTTCATTCAGCCCAGACACACCTGCCTAGGGATGGTGCTGCCCACGGGGGGCCAGGCACTTGTGCACACTTCTCAATCAAGACAATCTCACATACATGACCACAGGCCAATCTTATATGAGCAATTTCTTATTGAGAAATTGAGGTTCTCTCTTCTGAGATTACTAGAGTAGTTGACAATTAAAAACTAACTAATAATATAACCATCTTCTCATCTCCGATCCCATCTCACATACTCCTCCTAATTTCTCTTTAGTATACTCTGGGGCTTTGTTTTAACAGACACGTCATTGTGCCACACTTAAGGCTGTAGATCACTTCTGGATACCTTTTCATCCTTTAAGTATATAGTTCCTTCAAGTATATAGTCCTCTAATGCCATCTTCAGCCTTCATCATAGATGTCTTACATTGTTAAATTTATGCTATGGACAAGTCAGGCTTTTAAATAACTTATTGGGAATATGTGTATGTATGATAGATCCTTCCTAACCTGAAGTGTGGTTTGTAAAATTAGATGGGGCACTTAGATACACTTTCTCTGTATTTGATGATGTAGAAATATGAAGTAGGAGTTAAATTTCTAAATTGACAATGATTTTCTTGCAAAAATTTGAACATACTAATTTTTATTATTTCAGGTATTGAAGTTTCATGTTCTAGAATCTCTATCCAGTTTTTTAGTAACAGTTTCAAGTTCTAAGCTGAGGTTTCTAATCTACTCATTCATTAGGGACATATTTTCCTTTGCGTTCTGAACATGGTTATATAGCTGATTTCTGAGTGTGATTTATGTTCCCCTGCTTCTTTATACATTGATGTTGTAAATGATATGCTATTTACGTATTATATTTGCATATTTCAAGCTGTAATTGTGGCTTCTTATATTCCCATATAGTATGTCTCTTGTCTCAAAGCAGGAAGTTAACCTGGCTAAATTATAACTTTTAGATTGTCCCCTGTGATAAGCAGTTGATGATTTCTCATTTAACTTCTTTTAGCCCAAGTTGAGGGATTTACTGGCTTCACTACCCAATCAGAGATTTTGAGTTTATACACAGAACTTGAGGTTTCTTCCTTCCATAACTCCATCTTTTCTAATGTTTTCTTTCACAAGTACTGTGGTATTTCAAAGTCGATACTCCAATTCTTCAAGGCAGAGAACTGTACGGTTTCTATCTGAAGTTGAGCCATACAGAATGCCATAACCCCACGCCTGTATTCAAACCAGGAAACTCAACAGCACTCCTGTTTCCACATGTCAATTTTTTGCTAATTAGTAGCCTCAGACAGGCTTTCATGACTGTTTATATTTCATGTTTTTTCATTCAATCTGTTACCTGAGAACTAGCAAAAGGAAAGCCAGTCTCTGACCATCAATAGAAAGAAGCTTGTAGCTTCAGTTGCCACTGCTGTTAGTGTGGAATCCAATTGTCAATGCTTTTCACAGACATTTGTCTTTTCTCTCAGGTTGAACTTAATGTCATCTTTAATATCCTGAGGTTTCACTAAAATATATCTAGCTGTTAATGAATTTAATTTACTCATCTTTATTTTTAAAATTAGTTTTATCATAAATTCTGGAAAGTTCTTGGCCATGACTTATTTGACTATTGCTTTTCTACAATTATCTTTAATCTCTTCTATTTGGTACATTTGAATCTTATTTCATTCTCCCTTACAGTTTCCATTGCCTAATTTCTCTGGACTCATTTTAGAAACTTCTTCAGATTTCTCTTCCAATTTTCTACTCAACCATGTCTGATAGGCCATCTAATGCACCCATTAAGGCCTTCCCTTCAATTATTAGATCTGAGTCTTTTATAGAGAAGCCCAGATAATCATAAAGTGTTGTAATCTCCTCATATCTACTTTTTAGTTTTTAGTTACATTAAGTATAGACTTTTTTATTTAAATATCTTGTCCTGTATCTACTTCATGAATCTAACTCTATATTCTGTGTCTGCTAACCTTAGCCTAAGGTGGTCTGTTTCCTCATTGAATGGATGATTCCAACTGTTGAATTTCTATTCTCTGGAACTTTATCTGCAACAACCCATTGAGGGCTGTCTGTGAAGAGGCTAAAACCAGACAGACAATGTATTTTTACTTGGAGAACAACTAATGTTGGGTCATTTTAAATTACGTTTCTTGCTAAGGATGATTTAGGTCACAGGGCTGGTATGAATTCCAGCCCTACATATGGATGACTTTTACATTAAGTTTAGGAATTATTAAGGGAGCACACTCTCATGCTCGCCATCCCCCGCACCTACCTCTCTTTTCCTTTATCTAACCCAGAGCCAAGATCAACAGAATTCTCTCTTCTGTTGGGTGGAGTTTTACTGGAACATGCCCTGACAACTGCCAAGATTCACATTTATCCAACTTTGCACCGTGTTGTAGCCCAGCCTTTGTCTCCAATCACTCTATTGTCATAAATTAACTACTTTATCTATGTCTCCCACCCTGGAGGGTGCCACTAGAATGTCTCAAAACTTTTGAAGACACAGGAATAATACACTTAGAAAAATAAATTTTCAGCTCAGAATAGAATTCACAGCACTACTCACAGCCCCCTGATAACCAACATATACAAAGGAATGCAGTTTTCAAGTTTTCCCCTCTTTAATCTGTCTACTTCCTTTCATTCAGTTTGTCCTATAGCTAAAAAATAAATATATAATGTCATTACATAAGTAGTTCACTTTAGTAGCTATCTATTAACTTTAAGCTATAGGAGCATTCATATTTATCTGGCTGTTTTATTCCTGGCTATGTATTACTGTGTATCTCTAGTATCTTAAAATTTCTGAGTATGGTTTTCCTTCTAGGCAGTTACAGTAAGATACCATAAGCTGATTTCATTCACTAACTGCCTATGTGCATTGAGGGATCCACATTTGCTTTTTTATCCTTTGTACATCCATTCAACAAATTTAAATATGCTTTTATGCCAGGCTATCTTTAAAACAAAATTTCTAAAACTCATGTAAGATATAAACAGAAAATAGTACTTTGTATATTAAATGCTTATTCAGGTTCCCAAATGTCGGAATGTTAAAATCTCTTGCCATTTACTGTTATGTAAACATTATTGCTTCTATTTGTACCTATGAGATTCAACATATCTATCACAACAAAGAGAACAGCAACTCTTTTCTTTTAATTCTCTTTGCTTTTCAAAAATAATTAAGCTTGGATAAATGGTGTAAGATTACATTCCCAAATTAAAGGTGACAGATATTACACTTGTAATATCAAAATGAATGTGCAGTTGAGAAATACAGGCACCATGGGAATATAACAAGAATATTTAAGAATTTTGAGGGCATTTTCCCTCAAGTAATCATGTGCATCATATTAATAAATTTCATTACTTTGCATTCAGTAACTTTAAAATTGTGGGGAAAATTATGATGTTAAAATAATGCCATATAGAAATAAATAAATACCACAAAACACAAAGAAATACATTTACATGATATTCACTCATATTATTGGAATAATTGTCACTCATTCCCATTTTATCCACTTTCAGAAAAATTCAGTATGAAATTAAATAAATAGGAAAGGATATTATAAAGCATAGAAAAAGTAGTCAGAGCCCTAGTTGAAGAGTTTGTGAACTTTCTAGTCTCTACCATCCTTTCAAAGACACAAGCTGAAGTGTAATGACTACCTATAACACAAGTGACCAGAAATAAGTCAGACCATACCATTTACACCCAGAGAAAAGAAAACCTTGCCCAATACAAACACTCTGTGGCCTTGGGTTATTTCTCCTAGGGACCTTTAAACATTTTTGTAAACTTTAAGTTATACTTCCATCCTGCATACCTTTTCTTAACATTTGAAGTATTTTTGTGGTGTAGATTAAAGTATAATCTATGGGATTATGCTCATGTAAGACCTGCCCTCCTTATAAAATATTAATGAAATTGATGAGAATCGGGGCAGTCACTATACTTTGCACCTTCTTGAACAGTTAATCATAGCATCAAAAGCAAAATAAAACAAGAAGGAAGTGAAATATAAGAACTTACACATGGAGATGGTTTGACAGCATCACTTGGGAAAAATCCAACCTCTCCTGAAGATAAATTCCGTCCCTAAATTGGAAAAAGAAAATACCATTGAGAACAAAATGATAATACCATGTTGTTGTTTATACAATGTCGTTCAACTTGGGATCCTTGGGGTTATTTACATATTGCATTTAGTACTCAGCATTAACTCATGGACCCAGAAGAAGAAGCAAAAGCAGAGACATTTTTCTTCACTGTTGACTTTCCATGTGGTTTCAGGTTATGGTTATAAAACAATCCATTTACTTGTCAACATACTACTCGACTTTGAGACCTTTGTATCTCTCAATCCTGTATGAAGATGAAGTCTAATAAGGTTTGATGCTTACAAAGTCATGACTGTATTTTACATAGTGTTTTGAGTTTTCATTAATTCTTGCAATGATCTTTTATGGCAGAGTCAATTACTACCCTCAGTTTTGTAGAAGACAGAGGCGAGGCATAGAGAAAGTAGAGGATTTCCCTGTGATGATAGTGCTAACAGACACCAGACCCAGAATTCAAACTCAGGTGTTCCTACTACAGCTTTATACAACTTCTCTATGCAAAGGATAAGGCTCATCAAAGAAGGTGTTGGAAAACAAAACAGAAAGGCAACTGGAGCCCCTCTATAACATCTAAATTTTATCACTGATGATGGTGTTGTGCCAAAGGTAGTATATACTTTTAAACTCCATCAACATGAAAAATTGCTTATGAATTTGGAGATGAGAATGACATTAGGGAACTGGTACCATGGTATGAGAAGAGAAACTGGAAAAGGAAGCATAGGCATTAAAGACACCACCACCTATGGAACTTACCTGTGAACTAGATTTGAGCAGAGAATACTAGCAGAGTTAAAGACTAGGAGATAGGTCAATTATTACTGCAGGAACTAATCAGATAGCCTATTCAAATAGATAACATGAATCATACAGAGGAAGATCTAGGTGACATAGGAAAAAAACCGTGATGGGGCAAAATGCGGAAAGAGGACATAATTAGGCACTAGTGCAACCAGCAAGCAGGAAGAAGTCTTCAGGAAGGAAGATTCAGAAACTAGGGAGGGGTGGAAGCACAGTAATCAAGACTGCAATGAAGTGCTTCTTCATTTATCTGTATTTACTGAGTATTTTATAGTATTTTAATGGAAGCCTGACATGAAAGAATAAGAATGCTGTTTAGTACATATCATCACCTAGACCTTTATATATAAGTACACCACAAAGCTGAAAGCAACCATACCCTTACAGAACTCAGAAGGAAAACAAAGAGGGTAATATTTCTTAGAGAAATAAAAATAATATGTTTGAAATTGCACTAAAAGAAATATATAATGTATGTGTGTGTGTGTGTGTGTGTGTGTGTGTGTGTGTGTGTGTGTGTGTGTATCAGACGAAAGGGCAGAGCTTTACAATTATTTTTTTCTAAGCCATGTTAGTCACTTCCCATTCCTTACTAGATCAACACAAAAGATCTCAATCTACAGAATTCAGAACAAAGGAGAAGCAACGATATTTTTGTAAGAGTAAATGATGGCCAATATCATACCATCCACTTCCTCAGCACAAAACCAGCACAGGGCCTCCTCATACTTACAGTCTGCTCCTCTTCCAAAGCTCATATGACCCACTTTCTCATCTCTTATGTAAAGCATTTCTCAAGCTGCATATCCGCATTAGATCCACAACTAACTCACCCATGGCCCATTCACATCCTCTTAATAGCATACAAAGTAGTAGTCCAAACTTAGTAGAATGGACAATTATTATTCTACATGGTCATCTCCATGACTAGGCCATAGGTTCTTTGAGGTTGACTACAAGGTCTTAGTTGTTTTTGTATAATCTGATGTTGGATGCATAGCAGGTATTTAATAAATGACTGCTAATTAAAGTATCTTTCTCTCAATCTGATAGTCCCATGCCAATGACTACTATGAGCTCAAATTATGTCACATATAGCAAAATACATCACACTTCATTTTTATATGCAGCTACTAAAAAGGTTGACTGTTTCTATATAAAGGTATTCTTTCAGTGAAATTCTCTGACCTTTCTATAGCATTTTGTGTAATGAGTGTGTTAGAATATGTGTATATGTGTATGGGGGTAGGGGGAGATAAAATGTCACAAAACAGAAAGTAAGTCCATTGAATTAGATAGTTGATGAAGATGTACTGACAACTACATTTTAAATTATTTTCCACTTTAGAACAAGTGAGCTGGAAGAAATGCATGAATGGAAACAAGTCATCCTGATGATTGAAGAAGGGATAGTAGCTTCCTAAGAAACATCCTACAAGGGGCAAACATAATTTCCAGACAAACTAGGACATCTTTAGAGTAAAAAGGTTTAGGGTAAAAGGTTTAGGTTGTGATTATTCTGGATCTCAGTGACGGCAAGTGCATGTAGAGATCACATCAAGAACCATATTGTTGGGCCTTGCTTCACACCTTCACCTTCTGATGTGCCAGAACCAAAACGGAGTCTGCGGTTAAACTTTCTTCCTGCCAAGATGTCTATTGGTGTACTGATTAAAGTCTTGCACAAGGCTGAGGGCCACATAGTAGTAACATGTGAGACCAACACTGGTAAGCTATATTGAGGGAAGCTCATGGAAGCACAGGAAACATGAATGGCCAGATGTTTAACATCACTGTCGTGAACAGAGATGGTCAAGTAGCACAAATGGAGCAGGTGTAAATACACGGTAGTAAGATCCAGTTTCCAAATTTGACTGACATGCTAGAAAATGCATCCATGTTAAAGAACATGAAAAATAAAAAGCAAGGCTCAGAAGCTGTCCAACGAAGAAGATGTGTAATGGGGCATGGAAACATCTTCTAAACGTGAAGATACTTTTTTCTCTGTGAAGAGAACTTTGTCCTTTTTTATCTTGGGTTATCTGTTATCTGGGGGTTATTCTTTGCAGAAGGGTAGAGGTTACATGTGCATATATCCTAGGTTTTCATTCAATCAGAGAACCTGTTAAGATAAATAAACTCTGGGCATTTTTTTTTAAAAAAAAAGAACAGTATTGTTTATTTTTTCTTACCTCACCTCAAAGATAGCACCCGAGCAGATTTCCCTGAACAGATTGCCAATGGTCACTGTCAACTGTGTTTTAATTTTTTATAAAATTTCTCCTAATGAAATACCTTACCAGTGCAGTTATACTTGTATAAGGATCCCACATGTCCCTTAAGGCAGAGAAATGAGAGGTACTGTGACCTATCTTATCAGATGAATGAAGTTAGAGTTCCTCTCTAATCCTGTAAGACATTTGTCTGAGTTATGGGAGATAATGCATGCTATATTCAATAATTTCATTTATTAAGGAAATAGCCACTCTACAACATTTGGAGGATTCAAAACAAAGCAGTGTGTAGGCGGATTGTCTTCATCTCCTTGGTGGATGTGTGTGGGATGCACGTTGGTAATTCATTAATACTAATGGGCGGACCAGCTGTCAATCCCTTACACATGGATGGAACTGCAGACTGTAACTATGAAATAAACCATCTTCAAAGGCAATGATTTGGTGTACTTAATGTGATGATCTACCTATGAGGGTTTTACTCACCTTGATGAAAGACATATACCTGAATTTTCTTCTTTTATTCATTTATGAGCATTTTATTCTCGGTCAAATAATCAGCTTGTCATCTATTTTGTGTCTATTACAAATGCCAGACATACTGAATAATCCCTAAGTTGTTTTCCTGTCTGGTATTTGTTCTGTGAGTCCCTTAACATGTTCAAGGTCAAGTTGAAAACATTCCTGTTTTGTACTCTGTGTCACCTGATATGCCATATGCTATCTTTGTATGCACTTATTCTGCAGGGAACCTTGCATCATGTGATAGGACTTTTGTAAATTTAACATTACAGGTCTGAGTCTTTTTATGAAATACTTTCTTTGGAAAGGACCTGAGAAAATAGGTCATGAATTGCATATGGTGAGAATAGAGGAAACTTTATGACTCATTAAATAAATTAAAGCAGACACAGAGAAAATATTAAATTATAATTCATACAATAATAATGCCCCTTTTCTTAAAAGCATATTGCTTTCTGTAGAAAATATATTAGACTAAAATTATTGATAACTTTCTCTGTTATTCCTGAATATCACAAATACAAATGCATAGTCAGGTACTTACTTACTCCTAACTGACCTTAGGTTTTAACTATTCCTCACTTTTCTTCAAAAGACTCTACAGTGGATCATAATGAATTTAAACTACTTTACATTTGCCAGTAGAAATAAACCTGTAATCTACCTGTAGAGAGAAGCACATTAATGCATGCCAGGATGCCATAGCAAAGACTGCATTTTTAAAACCACAGACAAGAAAGGCTTAACATGACGGAGGATGTCCTCCAAAAATCTTAATCATAAATTGCTTGGCTTCTAACTTTGTGAAGAAAAAAAAAAAAGAACAAATTGCTTTAAGAAAAATATGACATCTCTTCCCTGTGGCTCATTTATCCCCCTAATACTATCTGGATTGGAGCTTTAATGCACTCCTAGAACAGCTCGGAATGATTTGAAACAGATTTGGAAAGCCAAATGTAAAAAGGCTAGATTCATGGTTATTCATGAAAGGTGGGAAATTCTCCCCCATTCCAGTGCCCTAAACACTCAGAACATATGCATGGCAGTGCTGTGAGGTTACTGAGCAGTTTATCTCCTGTGGCTAGTCACCAGAGCAGCTTCCACCTTGCCCAGTCATATCTCCACTAACGGAAATAAATGGCTTGACCACCGGGAGGGGAGAACATATAGCAAGGCCATGAATTATTGGAATATAGATGGTTAAAAATAGGAATTCAGTTTATTGGTGGACAGGTAGGTAGAAGATAGCTACAAGTAGATTAGATAGGTAAACAGAATAGATGCAAGTACCATTGTTTTAATCATTCTGATGAGCTTTGTAAAGACAACAACAGTAAGGAGAACAGTCTGAAACTGGCATTCACTAAAGAGTGACTCAAGGCTACAGCTGTGGCCATATTGTAACTGTCACATCCTGTGACATACACGTCCTGACTAGTTCTTAAAATGCATATAGAAGTAGTGTCACAGGAAGGAGGCACCAGAATAACTTGCTCTGTTTCCTAGTCTGCTATAAAAAGCTGTGCAACCATAGGCAAGTCACAGAGGTAAGCAATAATAATGACAAGATCTCCCATATATGCCTCATCAGGTTGTTTTAAGGATGAAGGAATTAATATGCACGGAAGACTTTTGCAGATGCTGAGCAGTCATTTTCTCTTTCATCCATAATATTGCTTTTCAATTATTCTCAAATTATTCTTTGAAATTTTCACTGTAAATTGACCATTCACATGTTATTAAATACAAATGCCTAAACCTATATATTTAGCCCCATCATTCCCCTTGTATCCAGGCAAATGTACTAAGTCAAAAATAACATGGACTTTCATTATCACTTTCATTCCAATGGCAATCTACATTCTGGAGATTCCATTGCTTTACACAAGGTTTTCTTGTAAGTAAACACATTCTTTCATCATTCAATGTCTCCTAAACAGGGAAGAAGGTAGCTATTTTCCTACCAACGAACACGGACAGTTGTCAATGCCATTGTGTATAGTTAAGTACTGAATGGTCACTCTGAAGAATCCCAAAGTGTTCATATACACACACAAAAGAATGGAATGAAAGCTGGCCTACTTTGGAATTTCATGTTGAAAAAGGTATTTAAATCTGGCTAGTGTATGAGATTTAAAAGCTTGTGAAGTGAAATAAAGACTTGAAATTCCTGTTTCTGATTCGTTTACGTCTACATAAAGAGCAATTCTGACTTACAGTTCTGCATGACTTTGCCAAACTTGATCCTTGGGCCCCATCTTTGAAATCATACATTGGGTCAAGTCACCAAAATACATGACAAAATCCACAATTATATTCAATAGATTTTCTAATTCATGTGAAATTGTTTCTCTTTGCTCCCTCTCTGGAATTTTGGCTGACAGAAATTAAAAAAAAAAAA
>CABHPQ010153038.1:17442-32192 GCA_902168405.1 Peromyscus aztecus | reverse complement strand
TGTGATGGAATTTGGAAAGACATGCACATCTCCCTGTTGTATATACACTACATGTAGACTCTTTGTTACAAAAGTGAATGATCACAAGCCTCCTTCCTTTCTCACTGTTGAAACAAATATATATCCTTGGGAATTGTGAGCAGTTAGCTGTGCTTTGGAGCTTGTTTTGGTATGTGTGGCTTGTAATTAAAATATCCTAATGGAGTTGGTGATACAAAGTATTGCTTGAGAATTTTACCACGTTCTCTAATATTCTTCTTAAGTGTACTTTTGAGTAGGAAGCTTAGTGTAAGGTATACAAGAGTGAAATGACTAAATGTTACATAAAACATTTTATCATGATTTTGGTTTATCAATTTCAAGTTTAATTGACGAGGAAACTAAAATTGAGCATTGAAAGTTATAGGTTGGGGTTTTCAAAAATGTTCTACCATGTTTATCTGATGAATCCATCAGATTTAGAGAAACTGGACAAGTATCAAGATGATGATTGAACAAAAGTATTTTTTTACATGACACTGACAGCAGATAGGTTAGTTTCACCTAGTCATCTACTAGGGCATCAACAGTTTTTGTCTGTAGTGAAATCATTGAATCCTCTGTTAAATTTGATTTGCATCTTTTTGTAAGAAAACTTTGAGTTTTGATGTGTAGAATTAATATAATAAGATTTAGTTTTATAGTCCTCTCCTTTCTTGGTACGTTATGGTTTTCTTTGCCTGTATTTTCCATCTTCTGGTTTATGGCACTCCTGGAACAAAGCTGGTAAACTTGTGCTTTCACACCAGGATACTAGAAGGCAAGAATGAGATCCCACTTGGTCTCTTACCATGTTTTAAAATTGACATGTTTTAATAGATTTTTCCTTCAGTATTGTCAATATGTGGTTATTAAATAGTGATAAATGATGATGATGATGAGTAGATAACTGAATGGCGATGTTAATATCTTATGACAAGACTGGGAAAACAAAGACTCCCCATCTGATTGCTGAAGTACAGACCCAAACCAGAAAAACAGAACCAAACACCTGATGTGTGTCAATGGCAAAGGAAGGTTAGAGAAATAAACAGTGATAGCTATGTTATATATTACGTTCTTATTTCTCTTGGTTATATTTTATTCTTGTATTTCTTCATCTGATGAAAAATACTGTCTTCCCAATGGCGAGGGCCTAGTAATTGTGCCAGTCTTGGTTTTTTTAGCCCTCTTTTCTGGTACTTTAATCAGTAGTGCCATGTGTGTCTTCCAGTTTCACAGATGTGATAGGGATAAAATCATGCCTGTTTATCTAAATGAAGACCCTTTAGTGAAATTCCTATGATTCTAAGACGAGACCCTCTTTCATAGGGTAACAGAGGCCTCCCCGCACACTTGTCGATGAGGAAATTGTTTTTGAAGTTGTATGTGTGGGTGCAGTGAGAGAAAAACTCATGTTAAGTACTCTGGCTCTCCATCCTACTGCAGTACGAGTGACCTCTGATTTAGACTATTATGAAGCGGTTTAGAATTGACTAAACCTCTGCAGGCATGCTAGGGAGACGACTTGAAAGAACTAAAGCAGTAGCCGGTCCACCCTCTCTTCCTCCTCCCTCCCTTCCTCCTTCTGCACTTGTTTTTTGCAGAAAGCTGTGTAGATAGTGTGCTGCTCTCATATGCCACGTCCCCTGTTCCTCCTGGTATTACAGGCTTCTTCAGCTATTACTTGGGGTGAACAAGCTGTATATTACCATACACCCATATTGTTCTCCAGAAGGATGTCACTGAACAGCCCACGCTCAAGGAATAGACAGAGACGTTGCACCTTCATACAGTAAAATGTATAAGTAAATTATTTTAAAAACTTCCACAGAAGCGGTTTATGTCTTCTCTATTTGTTTATTAAATTATGTAAGTATACTTTTGTAGATTATTGAGTCATCACCCATTAATTCTTTAATGTTCAGTATTCCCATTTGCTCATTACTAGCTCTTTTGTCTTCTGTTTCTCACTCATATACCCTCATTATTGTGATTTTTATTGAGGACTTTCTTTTTTTCTGATACTAGAGAATATTTCAAATGTCATATGATCATTTCCTAACCCACTTCTAGAATCAGCCATCTTTCTAAGGAGCCCTGGTTCCTTTTACTGAAAACAAATACTGGAAGCCAAAAACTCGGTGCCAAATGTAATTTGCAGCTCGCCAAATCCAAATGTTGAGCCATTGTTGCAGGTAATACTAAATTAGGTCATTGTAATAATTAAATTCTTCTGAAATGTAAAATTTGCCTTACTTAATTAAATGAAATAATAGTAAGATTTTTTAATGAAAAGTCCCAGAAATTTTATTACATCTTTCTTTTAATTTTGTTAATGTCAGTTTATTATATATATATATATATATATACATATATATATATCTTTTTGTATGTGTTCTTGAAAAGAAAATCTGAGGCAAAAGCTTAAAACATGGTGATTATAAACATATTGAGATTAACTCTATGCTATTGGATAAACTTTATACTCTATTAGGAAAACTAACAGGCATGGACTCTGAAAAAAATATATATCTGTGGGATAATATTTTATTTTATATCACTAATCATTTTAAGTTTTATATTCAACAGAGGTTAGAGAACATTTTACTGAGCAAAGGGGGAAGTGATTAAAAAGAGAGAATGAATAACTTTTCAACATTTTAAAAGTACCTGGACAGTATTCCTAGCTAGTTTTTATTGTTCTGAACATTATCTATATAGATTCTGCCTTCCGATGTTAGAATCGAGAGTTTATTAACCTGGGTGGTTTTACACAGAGCAGATAACTTTTTAGAGGCTCGATAGAAACCTATGTGTTTGTATTTGTAACCTTTTAATAGCAGTGAACAACTGTTAACATCATTCTTTGTTTTGAGATACCTTGTGAGCATATTTTCTCTCTTACTCTTTGGCATACACCATTTCATCAAACTAATTGAATTTGTAAAGCTTATGAACACAGACAGTAAAGTTATAGAGCCCAGTGAATAAACATGAATGAGAGAAACAAGTCATTTTTTAAGAATCTGGTATTTTAATTGTCTTGATCTGTATTTTAAATTTATGTTACTTTAACCTTAAAGAGTATTTTAAGTCAAGTGTAAGTAGAAAGGTATTAATTAAACTGAGAGATTGCCACTATAATTGAAACACCACCAGCGAGGAAAAGAAGCAGTAGGTAAAAATGAAGTAGTAATAAATGAAGCAGGCTCTAGTGCAGAAAGGAACTGTGATGAATACATGGGAACATGTGAGGAGAGATGCCCAGAGAGCCCTGTAATGAGAACAGCTGGATGGTGCAGAGTATCAGGGTGTGGAGAGAAGAAAAGAGGTATGGGTGTATTGAGACTGGTCAAGGTTATCAGGGAAAACATGGGGACCTGAGTGTGTCATTTGTGATTGTACAGAAATTTTGAAGCCAGTGCACCCAAAGTCTAAAACAGTGCGTTTCAACAAAGCTTGAATTTTGTGTGCCCAGGGTATGTCAGCAGTGTGCACTGTCTCCTTCTTTCCAGTGTAGTATGCCATTTAATTCTTACATCAACTCTTTGAGGAGTGGCTCTTAATTACTATAGATGTGCATCTAGGAATGGCACAGAGGCGTGGAGAACATGGTGCCAACATCTGAACAAATTAGAGATAAAACCAGGGTACCATGTTAGTTTCAGAGTCCTTTGACAGTCAGGGCAGAGGAAATCAACTAGCTAAGCATAGGTGCAGACCTAATATTGTTAGGGGTTTCTGTATTTAGTTGTTTAAGGGAGGTTTACTATGGTGCTGTTAGGTTTGCGTAACTTATATTTAGTTGCAAATTTGGATTTTGAACATCAACTGTGTCTCCCGGACTGATGGAGAAGCATGCAGATGAGGCTGTTGTTTGCTATTAAATGTTCGCTATTAAACACTCATTTGAAACAGGATCCTTTGTCCAGATCCTGTAAGTGGTTTTTGGGCTCTCCTTAGACCCTGACAAACTGGTTGTTAGAACATTAGTCCATTTGCAAAGGAAAAACAGGAATAACTAAAATCACTAAATTTTGAGATAATTAAAAAAAACAGCATGTTTACATTTGCAGAGTAAATCTCAAGAGCAAATTAATTATATGTCTGTAGTTCTTGAAGTTAAGTAGGTTAAGTGAGGGAAAAGCATGATTTAATCTTGCTTTATGGCTGGCCAAATCTCTAGGCTAGCCATTTTTTCCTTTTAATAAAAAACCTTATGGTTCCTGTCTTCCCATTAGCTCATAGTTGAGAGCTCTGTTAAGTTGTCTGTGAGATGGAGTGTATTAAGCTGGCCTGATTAAAATTGTTCACAAGAGATCAAGCAGACAAGGGACTTTTAGCATAATTAAAAAAGGACTGCCAGCCTTTAAAGATAAGATTTCAGAGATTTCTGAAATTTATATCTACCTGTAGGGAGTGTGTTTATGTAATTAGAATCTGGTTCTCTCAAGAAGCCTTCCTAATTCATGCATAGTATCTGTTTATGGAATAGTATCTGCTTGTGTAGGACATGGGAAAGCTGCTTAAAGGAGCCAGATCTTGAAAGACTGAAATGTTTCCCTTGAAAGATCACAATGTGATACATTAAAAAATCATTTGCCTTCTATGTTAACCTGTTTATTTATGAAAGGAAACTCAGTAGTCAATTTCAAGATAGAGACAGAAGAATTAAAGCAAATTGCATGCCCTGTGTTCTGAGGCAAATGTGAGAACGGTATATCAGCTTTTGCGTGTTAGTCTCCTTTGGTTAGTGGGTTTCTGAGCCTAAGTTTTTATTTTTTGTCTATCAGTTCCCTAATTTTGCATTACTGAGCTCTGAAGTTATTCAGTTATTCCCACTTTACTATCATGTTTCAGAAAATGTAATTATGTTTAACATGGTTTAAAGCTGTTCCTTCTCTTGTCCCTTGGAAGCCATGTCCCCTGCTGCTCACAGTGTGTGTGTCTTACTCCAAAGGCTTTCCCCACCTCCCTTTGTGTTTTAAAAGATGTTTTAGGTTTTCTTCAGAATGGAGCCCTTGTAGCATAAATCAAAATGTTATTGCTATAACGAGACAGCATTTCAGAGTAAAATTATTAGAGTGTGAACATTTTTGGTCTGCTACCACATGTAAGGCATTGGCTTCACAGTGTGCTTCCATCATGAAGACCACTCCTTGGGGAAGGCCTCTCCTGCAGTGGAGAAGGTGCTCTGATGATGCAGGTCACTTCCAAACATTTCTGGTGCATTGAAATAATGGTTCTTTCAGCACAGGATAGATTAATTTCGTAGTCTTACCTTCTGTTTTACACGTAATTATACCTATTTTATAAACTATATTATAGTCTCTTTGCATGCCAGGCCTGGGCAAGAGAACAAGGTGATCATCGAAGGCCCTCAAACCAAAGTGCACTATTGATTACCCCAGCTATATTTGGGACGATCTCAGGAAATTATTGACATAACCTTTGGCCATGTGTAAGAATATTTTAATTTAAATCACAAAGAACTGAAGAGGAAGGAGCCTAAAATTTCCAGTGATGGGAGTTTTTTTTTCTTCTTCTTTTTCTTCATTTTCTGATGTTTCATTATCCATCAGAGAAAAGTACTAAACAAGGTTGTGTCTTGAAAAAGGATGATCCACAGTTTTATTTGTAGGAGGAGGTCATGAAAAGGTTTCTCTCTGGTTTCTTCTTGACAAGCAATCAGAGGAGTTCACAGATCTGGTTTCTAACCATTTTAAAGACTTGAAAAATTTTGCATCAAATTACATATTGCTTTTACTTTTGATTAAATAAACTGCTTTAACAGATTGTACAATTACGTAGTCTAGGTAAAAATAGTTGCTTCAATTAAGATATACTGAGATGAAATCCTACAGAATTGATATGATATAGCTATGTTATAATTTTGCTAACTTGTTTATCTCCTCTATGTACTATGTATTCACCTCTCCTTTAATTTCTTATATGGGTTGGTATAACTCTTGTTTATCATGTACTGTAAAGAGTTAGCAGGCACTAAAAGAATTGAACATGAAACAGTAACAATGTTTTTGAAGTAACAAATCATATGAGAGTATAGAAATATTTCAGGGGAATAGTCATCAATTGGCCTTCATTTCTTCAGTGAACCAGGAAACATTGAAATAGCATGAAATTGTGAGACAGAAGAACTGACTGAGCAGTCTCTGTATGATCTCCTTAATGCTCCTCAACCTGGTGTTCATCTGTAAAATGGATATAATAGTTACCTAGAAGGGTTATCAAGTTCATGTATAAAATAGATTCCCTGCTCAAAGTTCTAGGCCTACTATTCAATGTAATAATTGGTAGCCATCATTATTTTATTAAATTCTTATGTGCTTAACCTTGTGTAATAAATAACTGTTTTGTGTAAAAAATAAACTTTTCCGTGTATTTTGATACTGTCATTGATGCAATGTCCTTTGATGTCTCTTCTGTAGATATTAATTAACTTATGATGCTACATAAGACACATCGAGTCAGTATTTCATCTGCTGTGTCCAAAGCTATCATGGCATTTTTGAGGCTTCTGGTTTACAAGTTCAAAGTATTTTTACATTTTTCAGATTTTTTGAGTGAGTGGTTTTTTAGGCTTTTTAAAAAATATACTATAAAGTGCGCCTGTTTAATGGTTAATTTGTTGGAGTTGATGCAGTATCCATTGGTGAAATCATGACTATAATCGAAATAGTGAATATACTGTTGCTCCCAAGTTTTCCCTTGGTCCCTTTGTAGTCCATTTCTTCTGTTTGTCCTTGTCGCAGACAGCCTGATTCTGCTCCCACTCCTGTAGTCACTTATTTGTTTTTTTTTAATCACTAGATTTCTTTAAATTTCCTAGAACTTTATAGAAATTAAATCACTCATTATGTATTCATTATGCCTGGCTTCTTTCATGCAACGTAAGATTCATCCATGTTTTTGCTTGTAACATTATTTGTTTAAATGGAGAGTCATATTATATGACCATATCGAAGTTGTTTTATCCATTTTCTGTTAGTAGCAACATGAGTATAAAATGATCAGTTATCCAGTTATTAACTGTTTTGTTGAAAACTGCTATGACCATTAATATTTTTTGTTTGCCTTTGAATAAGTACCTAGAAGTAGTGTGGTTAGATTGAATGTCAGGTCTCTATTTAAATTTGTAAGACGCTCCTAAACTGCCTTTTAAACATACTAATTTTATATTTCAACCATCATCAGGAAAGAATTTCACTTCCTGTACATCCTTGCCAACACTTCCCAACTCTTTTAAATTTTAGCCACGTGGGTAATGACTTCAGTTGGTGGTATTATATTGAGTTCTTCCTTGTAGTTGATAATTTGGGGCATGTTTTCTTGTCATTTTCTCCATCCCATCTGTGTATTTTCTCTGTGGGCTGTTTAAATATTTTACCAAATTTTAATCAAATTGTTACTTTTTAGTTTTGAGAGTTCTATATACATTATAAATATAATTCCTTTATTAGATATTATGCTTTCCAGATTCTGGTTTGTTTATTTATTTTTGTTTAGGTTTTTCATTCCTATAAAGTACCTTTCAGAGAAACTAAGTTTTCCATTTGATACAACCAGATTTACCGATTTTTATCTCTTATGGGTTGTACTGTTGTAGCATTTTGCCAAACTAAACATCAAATGTAATTTCTTATATTCTGAAGGATTTGTAGCTTTGCTTTTTACGCTTAAGTTTGTAACACATTATTATAATAAACTTTTTACTTTAGAATAATTTTAGACTTGAAAAGTTGCTAAGGTAGTACAAAGAGTTCCTGCATACCCCTCACCTACTTTCTCCTATTATTAACACCTTACATAATCCTGGTGAATTTATCATAACTAAGCACTGGAACTGTACATTGCAATTAACTTCAGTCTTTATTTGGATTTCACCAATGTTTCTTCTAAAGCTAGTCTTCTCATTTTGGATTCCACTTTGTCTTTAGTTCTAATGTTTTCATCATCTGCTCTGAATCATGGCAGTTTCTTTCTCATTCTGTGTTTTTCATGACTAGAAGTTTTGAGCTGTATTGACTATGCATTGGGTAGAATGTCCTTGAAGATGGGTTTATGTGATGTTTTCTTCATAATCCAAATGAATTTTGAGATATGCTCTTTCAGCTGGTGTAATGATATATGCCTGGAATGCCAATACTTGGAAGGTAGAAGCAACAGGATTTTGAGCCTAGCATGCATGATATAGTAAAACTATAGTCCCCCACCTTCCTGACAAAGTGCCCTTCTCATCATATTGTATTTGGGGCTGGCTGTGTTTGTACATGTGTGCATGCATTGGGTGTTTGTGGGGGTGGGGCTTGAGAGAGTTGAGAGTTGTGGGGCAGGGAAATCAAGATGCCTTGTCACTCTTGTTGTTTATACTTGATTACCTGAGTATAAAGTTAAATTATTTTTACACTTTCTACATTATGTTCTTTGGAAGTAAGTCATTGAGCATAGCCTAGAAGTAATGGGCATGAAGAGGAGGTAATTATGGCCTATGTAGAGAAGTATCTACATAAATTTTTTGAAATTCTGTAAGAAAGATTAAGCTCTTCTTCCTTAGTTATTTCTTCATTTTTTTACTGTGAAACCATATATATTTATTTCACACCATAGGTCATATTCCTGTTCTATGGTAATCATTTATTTTATTACTCAACTTGCCAGTGAGAGCCCTTTTAAATGGCTCCAGGGTTCTCTTGAATTACTAGCCTCTTTTAATTATTGATTTGAGGATCTTTTTATCTTGACATTATATGATAACTAAGGATTATTTTTCTTTTCCGTGTGTTACTCTTTTAATCATTTCTTAAAGGATACTGAACCCTGCTTCTTGAGCATATTCTTTACAAACCAGGGTCCACACACACTGTGGTTAACTGGTTTGCTGCTGCTAGTGCCACATAGATTCACTTGACAGAGTTGGAAAATACATGTAGCTCTTCTGTACCGATATTTGTGGTTATTTCTGCAGCCAGGCATTTGTGTTTTGTTATTTAAATGTGAATGCATGCATAAGTTTCCAATTCTAATTTGCTACAAGGGAATTAGTTTTATGATTGATTATCTGTGATGTCAATTTCTAATAGTTATAGAAATAGCCCCTATAATCCATTTCCTTGGGCTTTGAACCTTAGCATTATGTATATCAGCTTCAGAATTGTTAATATATAGCATGAAGTCCTTTTTTGGTGGTTAATTTTTGTATGCCATGTAAGATACTATCAAAGTTTATTTTTGTACTGCAGTGTTTTCCTTTGAGAATTTCATGCATGTATGTACTCAAATTTCATTTTTAAAAAATTGGATATCTAGTTCTCACATTATTTATTTAAAAGACTATCTTTACTCCACTGCCTTGTCTTTGTATCTTTTTTGAAAGTTGGTTGCCCAGTTTTGTGTGGTTCAGTTTTGGAATTCTTTATTGTGTTTGTCTATCTTTGTAACATTGTTTTGATTATTGCTGACTGACTTATAAAAAAATCTTCAAATCAGGTTGTGGTAATCTTATTTTCTTTTTTGCCTTGAAGTTGTTTTGCTAGTCTTAAGTTTTCAGTATTTCCAAGTGGAATTTGAAATTAGCATACCAATACCTATTCAAAAAAGCTTGGCAATAGCCAGCTTGATGGCTCATGTCTGTAATCCCAGATGAGGTAAGAGGATCAGGAGTTGAAAATCATCTTTGGTTACACAGTGAATTGAGGCCTGCCTGAGCTACTTGAGATCTTGTCTCAGGAAACAGAATGAAAACCACAAATAAATTAAAAAAAAAAAAGCTTACAGGGATGAAGATTTTGATTCAGTGAATTTAAAAAATTTCTTTTATTTTGGTTATTATATGAAATTACATCATTTCCCTCTTCTCTTCCCCCCTACAAACACTCCCATAAACCCTCCTTGATCTCTTTCAAATCCATGTCCTCTTTTTTCCTTAATTGTTATTCATTCATATAATATACTTGCTCATTTTTATAGCCTCAGTTGCCCTTTGTTTTACCTTCTTTCATATCTCTAATGGAACCCCTTTTACTTGCATGACCCCCCATTCCACATATGCAAAAAATACCAGGGAATGTTTGTCTGTCTGCTGTTGGCTTATTTCACTTAACATAATGATTTCTAGTTCTATTCATTTTCTGCAAACAGCATAATTTCAGTTCATAAAGAACTGAAAGTCTTTTATGTATATATACCACATCATCTTTATTTGATAATTTGTTGATGGGGAACCTAGATGGTTGCCATCACTTAGCTATTGTGAATAGGGCCCTGATAAACATGGGTGCATAAGAATCTCTGTATGTTCACTGGTTTTGAATCTTTTGGGTATATAAGCAGAAGCAGAATAGCTGGATTATCTAGTACCTATTTTTTTTTAAAGAACCTCCATACTGATTTCCATAATTTCTGAACTTATTTGTATTCCTATCAACAATTGATAAATGTTTTTTTACTAGGACATACCCAACAACATCTCCTTCTGTCCCCTTCTTGATAATAGCAATTCTGAAAGAGGTGAGTATAGACGAATTTCTAAATGGTTTTATTAAATAAAAAACACGGAGCCAGAAATTTGGGTGAAAGCCTTAGAGAGATCAGGAAAATATGAAAACCACAAGCTAACCTCACCTCACCAACTCCACAGCTTCCAAGGAGTGGCGACTTCCCATCTACCCAGTCTTATATGCCTTGCTTTTTCTGCTCTCTCATTGGCTCTTAGCCCAGCTACCTCGCTTCCTCTTCCTACACAGCTCTGTCACTGTCTGTCTGTCTGTCTGTACCGACCTCCAGGTCTCTATGGTTGGTACTGGGATTAAAGGTGTGTGTTACCATACTTGACTCTGTTCCCTAGTGGCTTGAACACACAGAGATCCTGCCTGTTAAGGGATTAAGGGCATGTGCTGCCTGACTTCTTTGTTTACTTAAAATGACTGGCCCTTTCCCCCTGATCTCCAGGCAAGCTTTATTTATTAACGCACAAATAAAATATCACCACAGGTGAGTTGGAATCTCAATAAAGTTTTCATGGGTATTCCCTGATTGCTAAGAGTTTTGAGCATTTAAAGTATGAATTTAATGGTCATTTTGTAGTTCACTTGAAAGGTGTCTGTTTAGTTCATTTGCCCAGTTGTTGATTGGATTAGATTATTTGCTTAAGGTATTTAATGTTTTGACTTTATATTATTGATACCAGTCTGTCTTTCCTGTAGGCTGTATCTTTACTTGGTTTTTTATTTCTTTTGTTGTTTTCAGAAGCTATTTTAAGTAGATGAAATCCCATTTGTCAAATCATGCATTTATTTATATTACAAAGTCACTTCCTATGCCTGATCATGATGCATTTTTTGTTGTTGTACCCTTATCTCTTTGAGCATCAGCATAATACTGGCTTCATAGAATGAATTATTTTATGGGATGGTCTGAGGAGTGTAGACAGTTAGTTCTTTTTAAGTGTATGGTAGAATGTAGAGTAAACATATCTATTCTGCAGGTTTTATTTGTTTATTCATAAATAAATGTAATCTGAGGTTTTCAAGAAATTATTTTATATTGTCAAACTTACTGGCATAGAGTTTTTCTAAAATAACTACATTATATATAGATTATGTAGTCATATTGCCTTTCAGTTCTGAAATTGCTTATTTATATCTTTAATTTCTGATCTGTTTGTTTTAGAGGTTTAGGGATTTTACTGAAATTTTAAAAGAATGAATTGCACTTTCAGGTTTTTTTTTCCTTCTGTTCTATTTTTCTCATCCCTTAAATGCTATGATCCATTTTCTTTTTGGTTTATCTTAATTTGATTTGGTTTATTTTTTAGGGTACAGACTGAGGCCAATCAGACTTCCATTCCTAGTATAGGTATTTAATGCCACAAATTTCCCTATAAATATTGTTTCGGTGACATTTATTATGATATGACATGTTTTCCTTTTTATTCATTTTAAAATACCTCTAACTCCACTTCTGATTTTTCTTTAACCTTTGGTAATTTAGAAATATATTTTTAGCTTGTGTATTTTGTGGTTTCCCAAAGACCTTTCTGTTACTGTATTTAACTTAGATAATTGTTAGTAGAGAACAGGTTCTATGTTGTTTGTTGTTCTAGACCTTTTTAAACTTGAGTCCTACTTTATGGTGACAGTAGTGTATATCTTAACCTTTCATTTTATTTCCTGTATTCATGTTTTGAAGCTCAATATTTAGGTGCAAAATGATTTAGGATTATTTGATCTTGATAAATTAACAACCTTGTCATCATGAAATTATTCTCCTTATCTCTGGTAACAGCTCGTTCTATAGTGGCCTTTCTCTGATGCTGCTGTGGTGACTCAAAGTTTCTTTGACTGGGGTTAGTGTGCTGTGTCTTTTTTTCATACTTTTGCTTTTAATGTTTGTGGGTTTATATGTAATATACATTTTAAAACAGTGTGTTATGGCTTTTATTTCTAGGAGTCTGTTAATCTATGTCTTTAATTTAAATATTTTGATCATTCACATTTATTATAGTCATTTATTTGGGTATTCTGTTTTTGTCCTGTCTTTTTTTTTTTAAACCATTTGCTCTTTTCCCCTTTAATCTTATTTTTGCTTATTTTTATTCTGTTTTTCTTCATAGTTGCTAGCCCTTTGAAACCTCCCGTGTTTTTCCCCTGAACTAGCTACTGTTTCTCTCAAAGTACATATGACATTTTGTGTCATTTGTCACTGCCTTAATGTCTGAGGAATGTTTTAAAATATTTTGGCTAGGATATTTTAGGAATTATTTTTTTAATCTCCCTGCTAATTTTTTTACTGGTCATAATATTTAGACATGAAAGATACGAATGTGGAAGTTGGTATCTAGTGACTGTTTTTTAGGGATTTCCTTCCATCTATTGCTTTGTGCCTGCAGGATTTGCTTAAGTAGCGCTGCCGCAGAGGATTTTTCTTAAAGTAACTGTAGTTTCTATGAGATTTAGAAATCATGGTATTCTTGGTCGTTGTATATTCTAAAGCTAGTTCTTAAACTTTCATAGCAGCAAATGTGCTGCATTCCTGTCATGCAGGTGCTTCCTTTTTGCCCAGGGGATCCAGACATTTGAATGCAGAGTGCTTAGGGCTGATTAGTAAGCTGGTGAATGGCAGTGGAGTCTATAGTCTAGTCTCCATGAATATTAGGGAAGTGTGCCAACTGAAGCTGGCTTAATTCTGCAAACAGGAGCCTTTTGCAGAAGGATTCATGGTAATTAACCAACTCAAAGTGCAATATTTTCCTTTCATTAATTTGGCAGAAAACAGCTAAATATCTACAGCAAAACTGTTTTTGACATTTTCATTTTCTGCTTGGAAAATAATGGATATTTTGAATTGCACTATGAAAGAAACTGCTAGTACTTTTTTCATTTCCATTATAACTTCCTAAAAAAAGTAGATCACTCAATTAGTAGGGTTTATTTTTTTAATTAAGTAGGATTAATTGGCAGCAGGAGTGACCAGAATTGATGCACATTTTGAAGTGATAGGCTTGTAGGAGACTCTTAGAGAGTTTATTGACTCTGATCTATTTTGCTGTCTACATCCATCTATGTGTAAGTAGTAGGATGGCAGGAAGTATTTTCATATTATTCTGTTTTCAAATTCATATCTACTCTACACACTATACACCTTTTTCACTCTCTTCTCCTATTTGTTTTGGGCTAAATAAATTATATTTATTTATATTAATCACTTCATTCCAGTTGTTAATTTTTTTAACTTAAAAAATGTGCTTACTGCTAACCACTTAAGCATTAATCTTAAATATTGTTGGAAAGGTCCATTGTTGGTAAAGTTTTCCTTACAGTAATTGTAGAAGTATTTGTTTCATGATATGCTAGTATTCATATAAATACTCTCATTTCAATTTTTTGTATTAATAATCTTTCATAATAGTCATATATTTACTGTGGTGGACCAGCCCCCGCACTTATTTACCCCAAGAACTCTTGAAGATTGAGGGATAAGAGACTTAGTTAGAAATAAAAGGAGGAGAGACAGAGAGAAAACACAGGATAGACTTAGGTGGGCCTGGATCCTTATCCAAACTTTATTCCAAATGTCTATTTATAACAATGCCAAGGGGTGGAGCAAAGACCTCCCCCTTGCTAGTTACAGTCACCTGGTACCCAGGCCTGTGGTCCAATCAACCTCTTATGCAGTCCTGCTGGGTACAGCCATTAGGAAACCTAGTGGGCTCCAACAATTTACTAAACTCTTTATTCCCTTCTGCAATTTTGACACCTCTTGTGATTTTAATTTTGCTTCTGTGTATAGTGAATATGTGTACTCAGAAAAGTATTCTTATTTTAACTTTTTTTTGTTTTTAACTGTCAGAAATCAATTTCAGTCTATCCCAAAATCTAAATGCAGAAGGCTCTAGAGATAACTTCTGAAATCCCACAGAATAACATGTCTCTTGAAGGGCTTAGGATGTGCTCCCAATCACTTCAGTAGGAACTTAGGAAATGCTTGTCTCATCATTCATGCTTCCTTCTTCTTCACTCTTTGTAAATTTAATACTCAGTGCTCGCAGATACACCAGGTCATCACCCCACTAGTAGTCATTGGTTATTCAGTTGGAGTGACAAGCATAGATAGAGCAACATGGATGGAGGGAGCAGCATGGATGGAGGGAGCAGCATGGATGGAGGGAGCAGCATGGATGGAGGGAGCAGCTTAGATGGAGAGAGCAGCAT